>ML777670.1:249232-265619 GCA_009831015.1 Picea engelmannii
CAAGCTCTAGAGGTCGATCTACTTGTCCGCAGGAAGATTTTCCTACAACACAAGTGCATCAACCATGCACCAAACCTCAACAAGATGTGTTCTCATACATGTATGTCATATCAACCATAAACCATGTGCTAGTCATACTGCTAGCAAGTTCCTTAACCAATGTACCAAGTATGTACCAATCATGCATCAACTATAAATCAAACTATGACTCATCAATGATGTACAACATAACCACCTCATCAACTCATCAACTCATCAACTACATGTCCCAATATGTATCTCAACCACATGCCAAATGCATGCACCAAGACATCCAACATATATGTCTCTAATAATACATCATAAAATATATCAATGGAGCTCACATATGTACCAGCTATGTACCATGACATATATGCCTCAAAAACCATTCACTACAACAAGTCCTAAGCAATCAATAGTATCTCTAAACATGTACCAGAAGTGTGCCTCAATAAATCAATGTTATCTCTAGCTAGCATCACATCATCATGATATATCTCATAACCAAAGTTCCATAACTTCACTATCATAACCACCATTGTTCCTCAATAGAAAATGCCTCAATCCATACTCTAGAGTTAGTATCATGCATCCAAGATAGGCATCAAGCATATGCTTCAACACTCAACCATATGCCATTACCATGCATACATTAAACATATATGCAAGCATACAATCATGAAAACCTACAACAAACCATGTTAGACCCTACAAAATAGAGTTGTATCATCAAATCATGTTGCAACTCATGTGCATAGCCTTCTTTTCCAAGGATTTTACCACAAGTATGTGACCTGTTACACAGAAAACTCGTGTATGTACGTGACCTTTCTATAGGTCATATCACGTATGTACGTGACTTCTTCCACATGAGCCCATGTATGATTCAAAAAATGTCAAGCTTGAGCTTGCCTCATGGCTGCCATTCTTTTCTGGTTGTTCAGTCTTCTTCATCCACTTCTGAGGGTGTCCCGACTTCTCAGAACTTGAGCTCCGAGCTTCCATATTTTCAATATTTTCTTCCTTCCTAGTTTCATGTGTTCTTCTTGTCATGCTATATGAAGCACTCCTCATGGACTTTATTCTTGCGTTCCAACAATCCTGGGATTTGTGGCCAAACCCACTACAACTGTAGCATCTCATAGTGTGACAATGAACAACAATGTGTCCCACTTGATTACATTTCCAACATCTTAGGGTATTATAAAACCTTTCAATATCTTTCCTTTCATAATGTATGCAATCCAAAGCTTTGTGACCATATTCATTACATGAGAAGTAGTGACCATGAAAAAATATTGAATACCTTTGCTTTGGTGTCCACCTTGAAGGTGTCTCTCTTCTGAATTTTCTTTGAGATGTAAAGATTTCTTCTTGATGTCTTCCTTGCTTTGTTCTTTTTAAATTTTCCTTGTTTTGTGTAGATAGTCGACTTGCAGCATTGCTTCCACCTTTTGAGAATGAAGGACTTACCTCATGATTCTTAGAAGTGTTGGCTTGAAAGTGTATAGCTTCCTTATTGTATCCAAGACTTGATGGATCATTTGGTGATCTTTGACTATTCAAGATTTCATTCAAGATTGTTGAGTTGTTCATGAACTTGAATGAGTATTTGACTTATCCACTTTCTTTCTGAGATCAACAACTTCGACTTCCAACTTATGGCATCACTCTTCCTTTTCATTTACTTGATTCTTTAATAGTTCTTATACCATTTTTTTCCTCTTCAAGTTGAGTCCTTGAATTTACATTGATTTTAAGATCTTAAAGGCTTTTACTAAGCTCGTCATAAACCTTCTTCTTGTATTCTACTTGACTAGTTATATCATTCTTTAGTTTCTTGATCTCTTATTCTTGATTCATGAGTATTTTCTTTAGTGCCATGATATGCCTTGGGTATTTTTCTAGGACCTCCTTAGTGTATTTTTCAAGATACTTATAGGAAAGTGAACCATTTCCTTTTGTTCTACAAACTTGACTTATTCTTCAAGGGAACTAATCCACCAATAGTTTCATTCCAAATACCTTTTCCTTTTTCCTTCAAAAACCCTTTCATTTATATTCTCCATGTCAAGTAATATATCTCATCAAATAGGGGAACTTCAGTTGCATTTTCATCCATTTGTATGTCCACGGATCTCCTTCAAGTTTGTAAGGCTTATGATGAAGTCCTTCTATGATGCCAATTGTTGGACACACCGACCACACTGAGAGGGGGAGTGAATCAGTGTAGGGCTCGTTTCCCAACTTATTTACAAAATATGTTTGTTAGAAATCACCATTTACTCTATATTCATTACTTTCATTTATAAGTAGTTGTTTGTATGTAATCATATCTCAGCAACAAACATCATCAATAAACCATAACCATAAAGAACACAAGGCATAAAATATATATGTATAAGTTTCTTTGTATTACAATTGAAAATCCTTGGGGTTTATCAACATCAATTGAAAAGAGAAACAACTCCACAAGAGCACCAACTCTTAATTCAAGACTCAACTTGCAGATCTCAACACCAACTAAGATGTGAGAAATCCAATCCTCAGGTACAAGACCCTGCTTGTGGACAGAACCAAATATGCCAACAGGTATGAAACCTATCAATAGTGTAGCATGTGCATATACACATCCTTTCTATAATGCAACACACCTATGTATGCGCTCTTCCTTTTGTCAGCCTGCGTACACCTTCATAAACTAGGGTTTTTGAACCTTCAACCTTCTTTCCCTTCATACCCTTTCTACCTCTGTCACATCCACTTGTGATATTCCTGTCACTGTTCAATCTGTACCTTCAAAAATCACAAACATATCTATGCCATCCAACAACCTATGCATGTTCCTCATGCATACACAATCACATATTATGGATATCTCGCAATTAGAATAGAACTGAACTACTCAACCAACCAACTACCATATTCAGACATCAATATAACCATACAAATAATGCCTTAATCATTCACCATAACATGAGAAAGTCTAATCATCAAGACAATATTTACCCATAACAAAACCTCTATAGTAGATACAAACCCATAGAATGTTGATTTGGAACTTGCTTCAGACTTCAAGAACCTGGTATTAACATCCACTCAAGTTTTTCATGAGTCTTTTCAAATGTATGCTACCTTTTCATGTACATCCTGCATACATACTCTACCTCTTCTACTTTTAGCCCACATATGTACGCTACCTTTTCACTGTCAGCCCGCGTACACCTCGAAAAACTAGGGTTTTCTGAGCCTCCAAAACTTTCACTATCAAACCTCAGATTTACGAAACTTCTGATGTGTCCATGAGTACCTGCAATGAATCTTTCACCATAATAGATCTTCAATATACTCAAGAGATCCACCCATAAGAGACCCTTACTCTCTTATTTATATTTCTCCAAGTAGCTTCATCTAGGGTTTATCATATAACCAACTTCAACCAACTTCCTTCTTTTGGGAGTAACCCACTTCTAACCACTTGTCCACTTATAACTACTTTCTCCACAAATAGTAACTTCTCCACTTATAGTTGCAACTAATTTATTTTTAATTGTTTTCTTGTTGAAACCACTTAACCCATGACTAACCACTTTGACTAATCAACTTCTTCTAGGAGCTTCTAGAATAATTTGACTTCTTTGACCCTCTTGGGGCTTTTAGATAATACATGAGGGTTCTCCAACTTCACATGGCCATAACTCTCTAACCGTGAGGAGCTATTTAACGTTCCACATATCACCAAAAATGGCATGACAAACACTATCCATCTATAATAATCTTACTAAAAAATTCATTGATCTTCATAACATAATTCCTCAAACAAACTTGAGTTTCCTAACCATGCTGCTAGGATGACTCAACCAATTAACCATTTGGACTTAACAAAGTGTCTTCCCATGAAGGATTTCACCATAAGGGGACCACTTTGGAGTTCATCCATTTGGTACTTCCTATCATCCATGATCAACCTTTACATCAACCCATATATACATCAATCCATGTGGAATAGTAACCCATGATAACACATCACTATGACACCTCATGGCATTATCCCTCAGACATCAATTACATCTAGGACCACATGATCTAACAATCAAAACATTAATGATACAATGACAATACTTGACATAAACTCTTTGACATCGATGACAAGATAATGCAACAACAATGTTGTCTCTGATCATGATGTCAATGATTACAATATGTGGAGGATGTAGACCCTGTAGTTGTTGTTGAAGAGTCTTTTGCTACCAAAAAATATGATGTTATTGATGAAGACTCTAATAATGGAAACTCTATTGTTCAAGTTGGTGTCAAATCTGGCTATGAAATCTCTGAAGCTATATCAATAAGAGATGTAGGTGGTGGTTGTTTCATTTCAACAATAGAAGAGTCATATTGTGTGATGGACTCTTGTCATTGAACAAATGGAGTCTTAATGGCTGAAATACCGAGACAACATGCTACTGGAAATAAAGTCCCAACAAAACCAAGTTCGACTTCTACTGGTCTCATAACAGGCTGAATTTGATGTACAATCCCCTATCCATTCTTACCAAGTTCACCACCAATGTATCCCATCTTATGCATCAATTTTGAACCAAAACCATGAGTGTGCAACTCAAAAGTTGGCAAAGGAAGCTCAGTAGTACTTAACAATGCAACAACAACATTAGAAGCAAGAGACTGTTGCATATCTCTCTGCAAACAAGTAATAATATCTTCCTTCTCTTTTAAATCAGCCAAAAAATGCTCATTGAGAAGAGTGAATTTCTTCTCCATATCATTAATGTGGGTACACATGTTTTGAAGACAAATATTGGATCTCTCTTGTTCACCTCGAAGTTTGCTAACTTCTTTGACAAGTTTTAGATTCAGACTCCGAAGGGTCAATATAAATTCATCTTTTTCCTCCATTACAATTATTCTCTCCCAAATGATTTTGAGAAACCCCTAAAATTTTACTCTCAATATGCAAGTGAAAAATTGAGAAATCACTGCAGAAAGGGAACATCAAATGGAAAATTTGTATCAGTTTCAACATGTGATCTTCTGACTTCCTTTCTATGAAAACACTGAGGAATTTTGCCAAACGGTTGAAAACCCTCTTTCATAATGGGTTGATTTACTTCTCACATGGGTCGTTTCATTAGAAAGTTAACATTTGGGGAGAAATAATTGCAGAAAGGTCACGTTAAATGGAAAATTTGTATCAGTTTTAGGAGGAGATCTTTCGGCTTCCTTTCTGAGAAAACAATGAGAAATTTCTCTAAACGGTTGAAAACCCACTTGCAGAATGGTTCAATTTACTCTTATTGTAGGATGTTTCCTCATAAAGTTAATATTTTGGGAGAAATCACTACAGAAAGGTACAACCATGGATTTTGATGGATTTTCCTTATTATCTGGCTTATCTGGCTTGCTCCAAGCAGCGTAGATCTGATACCATGTCAATGTTTCATCGAAACCTGCACATGATATCTAGCTAAAGAAAATACAAACAAATATTATCAAGAAAGGATGAGAGATTCAATATGGAAGAATGAGAAAATATATTCACACTACCGCAATGAGTTAATCAATGAATGAAAGATTGATACATATGATGATCAATATGATACAATGAATAAGTGGAATACACTCATATATAGGGCAGAACATTCCATAATTAAGAAAATAAATCAAGCAGATATCTTTCCTTAGGAATTCATGTATGCATAATAGTGATGGTCTAAATAGTAAGTCTAAAATAGAACTAGTCAGTTAACTCCTACTGAACTAGTGTGTCGTAGATAGAAATTTCTCCAATATTTTCCACATGCATATATAGTGAACAAGTTAGAATAGATTCCACTATTGGAAGTTTATTTCCCAAGAAGTCAGTTATATTCACTCTAGTTGTGAAAAGGGAGTATTCATTTGTAGGTTGAATGGTTATTAGCCAACTTCTAAATATTTTTACAAATGGATTCATACAAATTGGACAACTAGGTGTGAGATATCACTTTGTTCTAAAAGATATTTTATTGGTTATTTTTTCAATCATGATGTATATCAGAAATTCATGGAGAATGGTCATTGCTTCTAGGGAAGAGTGAGACTATTTATAATCCCATGGTTTCTAGAATTTTAGCTTAACACTTTGCCAGTGACCAAAATTACTATATGGGGCCATTTTCCCAATTTGTCATTTTAGTTTAAGCATTTACCAATTTGAAGGACATTGAAAATACTTTGGACAATTATATCAAAATAGATGTCAAGAGAGATAAGTTGATTCTAGCCACTTATTCTCACATTTATGTCAAGGTAGATCTCAATCAAGGTTTGGTGAATAAAATGATTCTAAAATGGGAAAATTACAAGTAGACTTAGATTCTAGATTATGTGAATACACCAAGTTCCATTACTAAAATTGTAAAAAAAAAGGTAATCTACTAGATACTTTTCCGTAGTCTCAACCCCGTCCTCCAAGAAAGAAAGGGTCCAAGCCAGAGATAAATCCCTGTCAATTTCCTAAGCAACATAAGACCAAAAAAAACAATTAAAAAGAGGAGGATTTACAAAAAAATTCAAAAGTAGAGAAGGATGAAGTTGTTGATCCCAAAATATTGAATGAAGAAATCAATCTCCAACACAGAATCAAGAGGATAAAATAGCTTTGGACATTGATAATTCAGGGGTTGTAATAACTATGGATACTTCGTCAAGAGGAGTGGAAAGAGATTATGAAACAAAGAGTTCTGATTTGAACAAGGATTAGGCATTATTGGTGAACAATGGGCCTCTGGAAGTTGACTTATAGGTGATAGCTATAGATCCATTACCAAGTGGGGTGGATTGAGTTTAAAGAAAAAAGGATTACTTCAAATCCTAGTTCTTTGTTTAAAAAAATTGCACATTCTTCCCCAGGATATTTTTAGAGAATATATCTATATTTTTATTCTCCCCAGGATGGGGTGACAACGATGTGATAATGACAATGGAAAGCACAAGTTTGAGCTCTCATGTGGGTGTCCTATGCTTGTTTTTCAAGAATACATCTGGCAGACTCATGAGACAGTCATAGCATATCAAGTATTATGGTAACAAGTGATGAAGTTGTGGTAGGTCACTTCTCCCTGCTATTAGAAACTTCCCCTATACTATGGTGGTTTTAGATGTTTCTTTCTCCTACTTTGGAAATGAATGCTCCATGTTTGGATGGGATGCTAAACAAAATAGGATTATTTTTTCCTCATGGGAACTATTGACCTCCTCCATGGGGCTTCTCTTCTTTCCTAGAAGCTTTCTTTCCCCCTCTTCTTCACACCCTTTGGTCCTTGTTTCTTTCCTTGTTTCCCACATCTCCCTCTCGTGTTTTCCTTGAACCCTAGTTTGTATCCCATGCTTGTCCCTTGCTATGGTATATCCCCATGGATAGAGTTCAAAAAATATGCGGTCGACTCCCTGCTCTGAGGGAATAATTAAGCACAAAGTAATGAACATAATTATTTCATGCCAACATGCCTTCAAAAATCAAGGAATAAATAGATTTAGAAGATGACGAGGTTCATCTACATCATCACTTTGTCCTTGACAAGGAGGTGGATGTTGACATTCAACCGATTATCAATATAGGCACATCCCGAACTAGAGACACCAATTATGAAAAGACTATGGACTTGTATTAGCATATGAAATCCTTGATGGGAAAGGTATTGACAGAAAGGAATGAGGCTTGTAACAAAATTATGCTTCAACTAGACGACATGCAACTTCATATTAGAGGGGTTGATCATAAAGTGTCACTTCTTGCGGGATTGGATTTCTTAGCAGTCAATGATGACCAACCTCAAGTTCTTGATTATGACATTAATCATATCCATGTTTGATTTCTTCTATGCATGGTTTATTGGTTTTTTGGATTTTTTATTATAGAGGCAGAAATTTTCTAGCCTATCTACAATCTAGATGTCAAGATATAAGTCATAGGTCCTCTAGTTTAATACATTTTGAAGATAGACCATGGTTTTACTCTTTGCATATCCTATGGACTCAATTTTCCTCTTAGTCATTTTGGTTAAAGCAATTACTTTTCTGTTGTTGGTATGGTTTCCCTAGTGGCAGGCCAACAATACAGAAAATACATAGTTTCTCTAGTTGATATTAATTTATGTGGTTAGCTTAAAAAAAATATGTATTTTTCTATATGTACTAGAATAATGGTGTTTCCTTTATTTTTATGAATACAAACATCATTTTTTTTTAGGGTATATATATACAATTTTAAATGTTTAATACTTTTTCCTTGTTTTATGGAATTTTCCTCATAATCTAGACCCTTATTTAATATATATTAAATAAGTAAAAGTTGGTTTATGAGGAGAAATCATTAAACCATATATGTGTGTGTATGTTGAGATAGAGCTTAGTAAAGGTCTTCCACATAAAATGTTTTTTAGATAGAAAAATAAATAAAATACACACGTCTTGGACTATGATAACATAACATTCATCTTCTAGGACATTTACAAAGTGATTTTCCCCATGCTTGAGCTCATCCTCCTAGGAAGAAAGAGATGAAATCAAAACTAAAGAGATGGAATTTTTTGGAAGAATTAATTTTGGATATAGACATTGATCAACATGAGGTAAATCAACAACTAAATACATACATTAATCAGAATAAAGTAAATTATTAACTGAATGTGCCACTTGTGAAATCCATTCCTTTTGTGAGGGATAGAGTAGAAGAAATAGATACATGGATTTATTCTTTGAGGGAGTTCGTGGTAGTTGAAGCCCTCTACATAGAATGAAAATACATTAGGAAACTAATACCTTCGACATAATAATGAATTAGTTCATTCTAAGAATCATGATCTCTTACCTTTTGCCTTACACTTAGTTCAACGAGGTGGCAACAAGTAAAAGAAGGAGAAAAGGGGAAATATTCAGGACTAGTTTGTTGATTAAGGTTGGTTGTCATTGATGCCAACCCTTGAAGAAAGCCCGGTAGCACAAAGATTTAGGTAATGGACCCAAGTTTGTTTGATGTAAAGATGATTCATTATTGTCTTGTCATGGTTGATAAGAAGTACAAATGGATGAACTCCAAGGTGGTCCCCTTATGGTGAAATCCCTCACGGGAAGACGCTTTGCTGATTGAGTTATCCTAGAAGTATGGTTAGAGAACTCATGATTAATTGTGGAATAATGAGATGAAGGTCAGTGACTTTGCAGGTAAGACTATTCTAGATGGATAGTACATGTCATGCCATTTTCGGTGGTATGTGGAACATCACATAACTCCTCATGGTTAGAGAGTTATGGCTATGTGAAGTTGGAGTCATATAGAAGCCCCAAAAGGTCAAAGTAGTCAAAGTGGTTTAAGATATTTTAGAAGGTAAATAATAAAGTGAAGTGATGAGTGTACTATAAGTCATAGTGAATACAAAAGAAATTATTTAAATAATAAAGTTAATGGAGAACTCTCTAAAATAAGAAAAGTGGTTTAAGAGATTTTAAAAGGTAAATAATAAAGTGAAGTGATGAGTGTACTATAAGTCTAAGTGGATACAAAAGAAATTATTTAAATAATAAAGTTAATGGAGAAATTACTAAGTGGATAAGTGGTTAGAAGTTGGTTAACCCTAAAATAATGAAAGTGGTCTAAGATGGTTAAAAGGTAATCCCTTGAGGAAACTACATGAAACTATAAATAAGAGGGAAGACTCTCTCTTTTTAATCACACTTGAATATCATTGAATATCTATTTTGTGAAAGGTTATTTGGGCAGGTATTATTTATAGAGAAAAGTGCAGTAGGAAAAGTGCGGCAAAACAAGTGCGGTAGAAAAATCGTGGCAGAAAAATCATGGTAGAAAAAGTGCGGCAGAAAAATCGCGACAGAAAAGTGCGCCAGAAAAATTGTGGCAGAAAAATTGCCGCAGAAAAAGTGCGCAAAAAAGTTGCGGCAACAACATGGTTGGGGTCTATTTATGAGAGATATGGAAAATCTTGTTTGAGGTATGTTTTGTCAGCTAGGGTTTAGCTCTTGAGATGGTATTGGATGTTCATTATTGTTGCATATATCAGATTTGTTGAGGGATACAGTTGGTATTTTGTTGTTGGTATTTGGCATATGGGTATTGGTATTTTGGTTGTGATGTGTTGTTGAAGTTGTTGGTTTAGCTTGAGGCTACATAACAGTGAGGTTTTGGAACATGGTTTGATGTAACGGTTTATGGTATTTGGTTTATGGATAGAGTGATGAATTTTTTATGGTTATATTGGTGTATGTCTTTGGTATATAGTTGAGGTACATGTTGGGTACATGGTTGAGACAAGTAGTTGATGAGTTGGCACATACATGAGGTGTATAGTTGATGATGTTGGTACATCTTGATGAGTCATAGTTTATGTGCAGTTGATGCATGGTACATGTTGGTTCAGGTTATTGGTACAGGTTGTTTGGTTCATGGTTTATGCACTCGTTGATGGTACAGGTTGAGGTACAGGTTGGTGCATGGTTGATGCACTTGTTTATGGTACAAGTTGATGTATGGTACATGTTGGCACATGTTATTGGTACAGGTTGTTACAGGTTGATTAAAATTTTATTGGTATAGGTTTACAACGGTATATCTCACAATGATAGTGTGACAATGGTTCCATCATTCTACTTCTACGTCGGGGCGGTTGGACAGGGAAATGATAGGTGGTTGTAGCCACCTTCCGGTTGTAGCTGGAGAACTTAGGGGGTTGTAGCCTCCTTTTGGTTGTAGCTAGAGAATTGGGGAGTTGGAGCTTCCCTCGGGTTGTAGCCTGAGAAACTAGGGGGTTGGAGCCCCTTTCTAGTTGCAGCTGGAAAATAAAGGAAGTTGGTGATTCCAATGAATGTAATTCTTCAAGACATATAAGAAAAATCATTTTGTGGTTTTCTCCCGCTTTGGGTTTCCACGTAAAACATTGGTGTACTGTGTATGTGTGTGATTTCTCATTTGTTCATTATTTATTTACTCTGCAACTATTAGATTATAATGCTACATTGATATAACGCTTGCATTTTATGGTGAAAAAGGATCAAATTTCTATATTACTGAGTCACCCCCCCCTCTTAGTAATACAACAATTGGTATCAGAGCAGGTTCCTTCAAGAAACAATTTAACCACTAGAAGGAGATCATGGATTATTCTGAGAATGGAGTACCAATGTTTAATGGTCATAATGGTTTTAAGTATGAGATGTGGAGCAAAAAGACGGAAGTATTTTTACAGGCATAGGGACATTATATTTGGTTGTCAGTTGTTACAGGATATGATAGTTCAAAAGGGGAAACGACTTCAACCAAGAAGGAATTGAAGAAGAATAACAAAATAGCAATGGATTTCATGTGGGAAGGATTACCTAATCCGGTAAGAGAAAAGGTTGGTAAATGTTCATCGGCCAAAGAAATTTGGGATAAGTTACATGACATATATTCTTCACCCATCACAGATTCAGAAAATGCCAAAGAATATGCAGATACAGATCAAGAAGAATTATGTTCATGATGTCAAACAGATTCATAAGATGAAGAGTACATAATCACCAGAGAATTGATTAATTCTTTAGATGAACTAATAGAAGAAAACAAGTCACTCAAGAAATAATTGATGAAACAAAATGAAAGTGTTCATGTTTTTGAAGGCCTAACAGGTCATCGAGCACTTAATAACTTAGCTAGAAGAAGCCAGAAAGATTGAATAAAATCTTGAATATCAAAAGCAATATTTGGAAGCCAACATAGAGGCACATAAGGAAGAAGCAGAAATGAGAGATAAGATATTGACAGATCATCTTAAGGAAAGAACTAACGATATAAACCAACTTGAGGAAGAGTTTGGTCAAGAAGATAAATGACTTAAAGGGGAAATAATCACATTAAAAACTCAGTTTGAAGAAGAGAAAATAACATAAGAAGTCATGAAGTCTCAGATAATGAAGAAATAAGAAGAGGTTGAGAAGATTGAAGAAGAAGTTGTCACATTGAGAATTAAAATCCTCAAGCTTAAAAAGAACGTTGAAGAGACAGAAACATCCACATCAATTATAGAGAATGAAGAGAAGCACTCAAGGTTGTTATAAAAGAATAATGAAGAAAATAGAAAGAGTTATGCAGAAGTACTCAAAGGAAGGAATCATGGTCAACTAGAATCTAAGAAAATTATTGAAGATACATCTTCAAGAAGACCATTCATGTTCAATCCACAAAGAAGCTTCAATCATGATCATGATTAGTCAAGGTAGAAATTCAGAAGGACTACACCACAAACAATATCATTCACTCCCAGGTATGCAAATTTGTATTATGGTCATTGTTTTTATTGTACTAATTTTGGACATAAGGTTACAGATTGCAGGGATTATAAAAGAAATGTTCAAGCAAGAAGTGCATATGTGGCCCCATGTAACATTTAATTTTACAAATGTCATAACTATGGACACATAGCTAGTGATTGTAGAAGCATGATCGATACTTCCATGAAAGAGAACACTGATATAAGATATAATAAAGTATAGATAAGAAAACATGAAGAACAGGTGAACAAAGACTAGGTCCCAGAGATCACAAGATTGGCAATAAAACAAGATGAACAAAATTCTACAGAGAAAAAGAAAGATGTCAGATACATAAAGGTTTGTAAAATAACTGAAAGAAAAGAATGACAGGTAAATAAGGAAAAGGTTCAAGAGATTGTACTTTCAGGAATTGTAGTGAAAGATGAATCCACAGATAGAAAGAAAGAATTCAGATGTCAGAGAGATGATGAATCTACCAATGCAGATGATGATGAATATACCAATGAAGATGATGATGAATACACATTAGAGCGGGAATTGTTCTGAGCCATCTGGCTTAGAGACACCTAGGTAATATGAATATTAGATAGGGGGAGTCTATGCAATAGTTGTGACAGACCAAAGAACCATCCTTCGAGAAACTTGCAAAGTTTGAGAAGAAAGATTTAGATCTGTCAGTTAGCAGAAGTACAATTTGATGGATTAATCAAGACTTCACGATAGTATAGTGATAAATGGGTCGGCATTATGGATAGTTTCATAAGTAGAGTCTTGGACGGTATGGACGAGAGCATGGATTCATAGATTGGTTCAAAGAGTGGTTTAGAGAGAAAGGAACACTATCATAATGGATGATAATTACATAGGAAATGGATCGAACAATGCTAATGGATTCCAAATTGACAGATATTTTTTGGACACATGCAGTGCATACAACAGTTCACATTCAAAATAGAGTAATTCTCAAAAACAACAATGAAAAAACCCCTTACAAGATATAGAAAGGAAGACTAGAAAATGGGAAGCACTTTAGAGTATTTGGAAGCAAATGTTACATCAAAAGAGAAGATGGAAGAATGTGAAATTTTGACTCTCATATGGACAAAGTAGTACTTGTTGGTTACTCAAGTACAAGGAAAACATATAAGTGTTACAATCTGAGGTTGAACAAAGTTGTGGAAAGAATCAATGTAACAATTTATGAAATAGGTGGATGAGAATTAAAGGAAGAAGAAAATGAATCAATGGAACAAATTTACGAAGAAGAAGCAGAAGATGAAGAAGAAGTAGAAGGGAAGATGAAGAGGATCAGACAGAAGTAGAAGAGAAAGTTCAGCAAATGCCTCCAAAGACCCCTAGAAAACGAGTACAGAAGAATCATCCTTCAGATCAGATTATCAGAAACAAAGATGTAGGAGTTGAGACTAGAAGAAGAATCCATTCACCAGAACAAATGCACCTAACACTCTCATCTACGATTGAACCAAATTTTTTTTAAGAGGCCGACAAGGATGAATTTTGGAATAAGTTCATGGATGAAGAATTGGATCAAATAGAGAAGAATGACACTTGGGAATTGGTTCTAAGACCAAAGAATAAGAATGTGATTGGCACAAAGTAGGTATTCAGAAATAAATTGAATGAAGATGGACAAGTTACAAGGAACAAAGATAGATTGGTATGTAAAGGATACCCATAGGTTGAAGGAATTGATTTTGAAGAGACATTTGCTCCAGTTTCCATAATGGAAGAAATATTTTTGGTCCTAGATTATGCATGCTCCAAGAATATTAAAGTGTATCAGATGGACGTGAAATCAACTTTTCTGAACGGGTAACTTGAAGAAGAAGTCTACATTGAACAACTAGAAGGATTTCAGTTGTCAGAGAAAGGAAATTATGTGTGTAAATTGAAGAATGACTTGTATGGTCTAAAACAAGCTCATAGAGCATGGTACTCTAGACTGGATAAATATCTACAACAGGCAGGGTTCAGAAAAGGAAGTGTAGAAAACAACCCCTACATCAAGGTAACTCAAGATAGTATTTTATTAATTGAAGTTTATGTTGATGATATTATTTTTGGAAGTACTGATGACAGGTTAAGCCAAAAAACTGCAAAGGATATGCATAATGAATTTGAAATGTCATTACTTGGATAACTATCCTTCTTTCTGGGTCTTCAGATACATCAAAGCAACCAAGGAATTTTTATTTCTCAAACTAAGTATATCAGAGAAATGTTAAAGAGGTTCGGAATGGAAGATTGCAAACCAGTTACCACTCCTATGCAAACCAGTTGCAAGTTGAGAAAAAATGATGATTCAAAGTCTACAGACCAGAGGCAATACAGGTCAATTATTGGTAGCTTACTATATGTGATAACATCCAGACCAAATGTAATGCAAGAAGTTGGACAGGTGGCATGATTTCAAGAAGCACCAAAGGAATCACATGTATTAGCAGTGAAGAGGATTTTTAGATATCTCAAAGGAACATAAGACTTTGGATTATGGTATCCAAAAAGAAAGGATCTATCACTTATTTCCTACACAGATATAGATTGGGCAGGTTGCATTGATGACCAACGAATCACCAGTGGAGAAACGTTCGACTTGGGTGAGTATTTAGTATCATGGTTAAGAAAGAAAAAATCATCAATATCCTTATCTACAACCGAGGCATAGTATATTGCAGCAACAACATGTTGTACACAGGTTCCATGGATGAAACAAACTCTGACATATATACAGTTTGAGTATGATGAGCCCATTCCAATCTATTGTGATAATACAAGTGCCATCAGTATCTCAAAGAACCCGGTGATGCACTCCAATACAAAGCACATTCCAATAAAGTATCACTTTCTATGGGAACAGGTTGCAGAGAAGAACATCAGAGTTGAATATGTGGGAACAAAAGAACAAGTGGCAGACACCTTTACAAAACCGCTTCCATGGGAAGCCTTTGAATATCTTCGCCAGAGACTCAGAGTTATTTCTACTCCAAAATGAATGCTTTTGAATGCTTATCTTATATGTCTTAGATGTACATGAGGAAGAACCATAAAGGACAGTTCAGTTAGGAGGAGCAACCTCGGATGGAAAGATACATTTTTCATTGATGACAAAGGGGGAGAGATTTATCATATGCAGAGGATAGAGGCATGGTTCCAGAGGGAGAAATGGTCATAGAGATGAAAAGGACATAGGCATGGTTCTAGGGGGAGCATGAGTGATATGATTTTAGTATTGAATCAAATTGTTTCCATCAATTCCAAAGGGGGAGATTGTTGATTAAGGTTGGTTGTCATTGATGTCAACCCTTGAAGAAATCCCAGTAGCACAAAGGTTTGGGTAGTGGACCCAAGTTTGTTTGATGTAAATATGACTCATTATTTTCTTGTCATGGTTGATAATAAGTACAAATGGATGAACTCCAAAGTGGTCCCCTTATGGTGAAATCCCTCACGAGAATATGCTTTGAGGATTGAGTTATCCTAGAAATATGGTTAGAGAACCCATGCTTAATTGTGGAATAATGAGATGAAGGTCATTGAATTTGCAAGTAAGACTACTCTAGATGGATAGTACATGTAATTCCATTTCCGTTGGTATGTGGAACGTCACATAACTCCTCACAGTTAGAGATTTATGGCCATGTGAAGTTGGAGAACCCTCATGAGTCATCTAGAAGCCCTAAAAGGTCAAAGTAGTCAAAGTGGTTTAAGAGATTTTAGAAGGTAAATAATAAAGTGAAGTGATGAGTGTACTATAAGTCAAAGTGAATACAAAATAAATTATTTAAATAACAAAGTTAATGGAGAACTCCCTAAAATAAGGAAAGTGGTTTAAGAGATTTTATAAGGTAAATAATAAAGTGAAGTAATGAGTGTACTATAAGTCAAAGTGAATACAAAAGAAATTATTTAAATAATAAAGTTAATGGAGAACTCCCTAAAATAAGGAAAGTGGTTTAAGAGATTTTAGAAGGTAAATAATAAAGTGAAGTGATGAGTGTACTATAAGTCAAAGTGGATA
>ML777670.1:276190-300280 GCA_009831015.1 Picea engelmannii
CCAAATGAAAATGTCTCCTTGGTATATATAGGAGACTAGGAGGTATAATTACAACTAATGGACTAAAGCTGACATAAATAAAATAACATTACTAATGTAATATGCCCCAATTAAGGGGTAATGAGCCACTATTTAGGGCTTAAAAGAACGTCACATAACTCCTCACGGTTAGAGAGTTATGCCCATGTGAAATTGGAGAACCCTCATGAGTCATCTAGAAACCCCAAAAGGTCAAAGTAGTTAAAGTAGTGCAAAGAAGAAATTATTTAAACAATAAAGTGAATTGATGAGTGTAATATAAGTCAAAGTGGATACACAATAAATTATTTAAATAATAAATTTAATGGAGAAATTACTAAGTGGACAAGTGGTGAGAAGTGGGTTAGCCCTAAAATAAGGAAAGTGGGTTAAGATGGTTAGAAGGTAACCCTTTGAGGAAGCTACATGAAAGTATAAATAAGAGGCAAGGCTCTCTCATTTTAAATCACACGTGAGCATATTGAATATCTACAAGTGATTGAGGTAACCAAAGGATATATAAGCCCAATTTCAGAGGGAAGGTGAAGTAAAGAAGGCCAAAGTTCAAGGGAGGATAAATTATTTTGATGATGTTTTCTAAGGTATGTTATTTACAGTTCATCTCACCATTTTCACAATAATTTTTTTTATAGAATGATTCAGACTGTAAAATTGTGAGAAAGTTGAGGAAACATATCCAGGTAGTTGTGATAAAAATTTCAACTTGTGGGTCGTTATATTTTTGGAGTTACACTCCGTGGAAAATAAGGTTTATGGCTAGTCCTGAAACTAGTCTAAAACATGTGTTTCAGGTAAAAAAGTCATAAATTCTTCATAATAGATCCAAATTTAGTAAGACCAAATGTATTGGTTAGAGTACAGTCTGTAGTATTCTTTGTACCATTTTCATATCCATACAACAAATATTCAGTGTAGGGCATGCTCTACAAGTTATCTCTCTAGAATAAGCCAGGATTCAACAAGGTATGCCATTTTTGTTATAACTCATTTTCTGAGAGGCTCCAAGTAGTGAAACTTGGACGAATTGCATAAAAGAAATTGAGGAACATTTTGTATTATTTTTAGATATTTATTCATTACAGGTACATAGTTATGATTATTTCAAGTTAGGGTTGTTGACTAATCCAAAATTAGTCGTGTGAGACTAAAGTAAAGTTTGATGAAAATGCTAGTGTCTTGTTGTTAAAGTTAAGGAGGGTTTGCAGGTATGTGATCATATACAACACGTCTATTACAGAGTTACAAATCAGATTTGAATGATGAAATTGATGAGGGATTTTGGTTGAGGTACATGTTGGGTACATGGTTGAGACAAATAGTTGATGATTTGGCACATACATGAGGTGTATTGTAACATCCCTAGCCACCAATAGGCCAGGAAAAATCACCCCTGATATGTCTCTCCTCCCTATGATACCATTTTGTAATGTCCCCAGCCACCAACATGCCGAGCAATGTCACCTCCTGGATGTCTCTCCTTGCTCTGATACCATTTTGTAACATCCTCAGCCACCCAGGCTGGGGCATGCTACTTCAAATAACACTTTGATACCATATATCTATATACATATCTATCTAATGAAAATTAACAACTATAGGATTATTTTCATGCTAGTATTCATGCAGAAATAACATTAAAACATATAGACATTATACACAAACAATTCTAACAACATTATAGCTTGATTTCAAGATACACATCATACATAGAACAAATATTTGGTACTTATATTTTAATACATGACCACCAACTGCGTGCAGAAATCCCACAAACCTCCTAGTCTTAGACCACGCTACTCATCACACTCAGCAGTGGGTTACCCTCGAGCCGAGAATAAACTCCACCGGGTAAGGGATTCCTAGGCTCGGCAAGGACAACAGGAAAGTCACACAGATCAACAGGAAGGATTTTCTCCCAAGAGCCATCTCACACTAACAGCCTATAGTGTCTCATTACCCACATGCCTATCCCACCCCAGGAATTGTTCCCCTTCTCTTATCAACAGTCCCTTGGCTACCCCACTTCCTTTCTAGGGCTTCAACAATAGGTTGGACATGAATTCTTAGAGCACTATATCTGTCGTTGGGATCCCTATAGGAAAATCACTTCCCTAAGAACCTCTCTCACCTGGATAGAGTTGTTTATAGGACTGAAAACCTGCTTCTTCAGTCCACGGGCCTGACAACCCGCCTCTTCAAATCCATAGGCCTGAAAACCTGCTTCTTTAGTCCACCTCCTAATTCAATTCAAGTAAGGGTGATGGCAACAAAAAATCTCGGTATAGAGAAGATGATGGCAGCAAGCCACACTCAATCAAGGAAATATGTGGGTAACCACAACAAACCATTAAGGCACGGTACAAGTCAGGCAAGGTGAAAGTTGTGTTGTGATTCACAGGGAAAGTACAGGTAGCTCAAAATGCATGCAGGTTCCAGGGATGCGTGAGTGATGCAGGGGTCGACGATAAAGGCAATGGCTCCCTCTGTGAATCAGTGGTGAATCGGGTAATATGGAAAACTTCTGAGAATGGCGATGGTCGTGAGAATGGCGAGAGAACCCCCAACGAGCTAGCTTTCCCAACTATAAATTGCATGTGCCCAAGTTGACATATTCCTTCCTAAAGCTGCATGAGCTCCACTTAACACTCATTCCCTTTCCCTGGGAACTTAGGACAACATAGATTATGTCAACCTTAGCCTTTTGGAAATAATAATATAATATTATCCCTTTAGAGGTAAGCCCTCTAGCTTATCCCTTATTCCTAGAAACTTATCCCCTTCCCTTACCTTTCCTAGTAAAGCTTAGTCCTCCATAACTCTGTCTTTGTGGTCGGTCTACACGCAGCGGTGTAATTTTTATTAATGATGTGTGTATTTACATATACAAAAATAGGATCACTAGCCTTAAGCATATAGGTTCTATGGCCTAATAAACATATAAGTCTTCGAGTTTATAAACACTTGGCTCACCAGCCTATAAACACAATTACAATTCAACAGGGGCTCGACCTTGGGGTGCTACAATCCCCTCCCCTTATTTTTGCACTGTCCTTAGTGCAACTTATTTACACAACAACAACAAGATTTCCAAAATCTTCAAAAATATGTGGGTACTCTGCCCACATAGCATATTCATTCTCCCATGTTGCATCCTCGTGACTATACGGCCAGGTCCATTGGAATTTTACAAGCCCTATGGCTTGATTCCAAAGCTGCTTTCTTTTTCTGTCTAGTATGCAGATCATATGCATCTGAAAAGCGCTTTCTTTCTCCACCTGAATTACATTCCAATCAATAACATGATTAGCATAAAGTATATATTTATTAAGCAATGACATATGAAATACATTATGTATATGCATAGATGCAGGAAATGAAATCATATACGCTACTGGACCAATCCTCTCTAGGATTTCAAACGGCCCACAATATATGGTTGCCAACTTGGAACAATTTTCCAACTTCAGGGAGCTTTTGTTGGCCTTCACTTTCAAGAATACATGGTATCGTACTTTAAATTCCTTGTGAGTTATGTTCTTATCAACATAGATTTTCTTTATGTCTTGGGCAGCCTTCAAATTATGTTTTATCTTCAGCATTTGATATTCCATTTCCTTGAGAAACTTTGGCCCAACCACTGCCCTATCATATGGGTTGTCCCATCTTACTGGGGTGTTTCATTTTTTGCCATACAGTGCATCAAACAGGCTCATCTTCAGTGATGCTTGATACCCATTGTTGTAGGAAAATTCTACCAAGTGTAGATAATCTACCCATTTAGATGGTTTTTCCATCACATACATCCTTAACATATCCTCTATCACTTAGTTCACCCTTTATGTTTTCCCATCCGACTCAGGATGATATGTGGTGTTGAAGTTCAGATTTGTTCTGAACCCTTTGAATAACCCCTTCCAAAACTTTGAGGTAAAATTTGGGTCTCTGTCAGACACAATTGTCTTGGGTATGCCATGCAAGCATGCTACTTCCCTCATATAAATGTCAACAACATTGGTTGCCTTGTGAGTAACCTTCATAGGAATGAAATGGGCAGTTTTAGTAAGCTTGTCCACCACCACCATGATTGCATCATGTTGTTTGCTTGTTTTGGGCATTCCTGTGATGAAATCCATTGTCACCACTTCCCATTTCCACTTAGGAATGGGTAATGGCTGTAGCAAACCAGCTGGGTGTCTATTCTCATCCTTTACCTTTTGATACTCCAAGCATTTGGCAATAAAATCAACAATTTCCCTCTTCATGCCTGGCCAATAATATTGTCTCTTGACTATTGAAATTATTTTTTGATATCATGGGTGTCCTGCATAAGGTACATTGTGTATTTCTTTTAAAATCACACTCCTCAATTCAGAATAATTGGGTACATAAACTCTATTTTTGTACAAGAAAATTCCATCAATTACCAATTCATAATCCTCAACTTTTTGTTGCATTTTATCTTGTTGTAATTTTGTTACCAATTCCATGTACTGCAAACCTGATTTTGTAGCCTCCACAATTATGTCTTTCAAATATGATTGGTACATGCTAATGGTTGTATCATGCAACTCATGCACTCTTCTTTTGAGTGCATCAACCACTTTTTTCTCTTTCCCTTTGATATGCTTTATATCAAAGTCATATTCACAGAGGAATTCTAACCATGTACTTCGCCTATCATTCAAAGTAGGATGATCATACAAATACTTCAAACCATTATGGTTTGTCCTCAACTCAAACCTGTTTCTCATGAGGTAGTGCCTCCACTTATTCAAAGCATGCACTATGGCTTCCAACTCCAAATCATGAGTAGCATTGATCCTTTCATGCTCTTTCAATTTTCTAGAGTCGAAACATATTACAAATCCGTTCTGACTAAGGATTCCTCCAAGTACTTCTTTGCACGCATCTATGCAAACCATGAAATATTCATTCGGATTGACAATCCACATAATTGGAGCACTGGTTAACAACTGCTTCAATTGCTGGAAACTCTTTTCACATTTTTTTGTCCATTGAAACTTCTTCCCCTTCCTTTGCAAGGAAGTGATGGGATGAGTTATTCTTGAAAACCCTGCAATGAACCTTCTATAGTAGCCAGCTAGACCCATGAAGGATATGACTTCTGTCACATTCTTAGGTGTTTTCCACCCTCTAATGGATTCTATCTTCTCATAATCCACTGCTATCCCATCTTCAGATATGATATGCCCCAAATAGTGAATTATGTTTTGATAAAATGAGGACTTGCTCAGTTTGGCATACAACTGATGTTCTCTTAGCACTTGCAACACCTTCCTTAAATTATGCTCATGCTCTTATTCTGACTTGGAATATACAAGGATGTCATCCAAGAAGATAATGACAAACTTGTCTAAATATTTCTGGAAAACACCATTCATTAGGCACATGAAACAACTAGTACATTTGATAACCCAAATGGCACCATTATGAACTCATAATGACCATACCTTGTCCAAAAGGCGGTCTTGATAATATATTCATCTTTAATACTTACCTGATGGTATCCTAACCTGAGATCTATCTTTGAAAATACCCTTGCATCCTTTAACTGATCGAAGAGATCATCAATCATTAGTAGAGGATACTTGTTCTTTATAGTTACCTTTTTCAACTGTCTGAAATCGATGCACAATCTCAATGTCCCATATTTCTTCTTCACAAACAATATTGGGGCACCCCAAGGTGACACACTTGGGTGTATATACCCCTTCTTCATAATTTTTTGCAACTACTTCAGTTCTGGTGTACTCATTCTATGAGTCTTTGATACTGGAACTACTCCAGGAATTAAATTTATAGAGAAATCAATATCTCTCTTTGGGGATAGTCCTGGTACCTCCTTGAACACATCTTCAAAATCTTCCAAGATTGCATGATCCTCCAGAATTGGCACCTTATCCTTAGATGCTTCCTTCATATGGGATGTAAATATTTGACAACACTTCCTGTAACATTTTTTTAGCTGCATTGCTGAAATTTCTCTGATAGCCATTGCCCTAGGAATTCCCTGCACCTTCCTTACGTTCCCTTCCTCATCCAAGAAAGTGAATGCCTTGTTATGGTATTCTAGTATGGCATGGTGTTGGTGCAACCAATCCACACCAATTAGAAAATCATATGATCCCAAAGGCAGGATATTCAAATCTTCCCTAGTGCTCAGTCCATTCATGTCTGTAAGACATGACTTAACCATCTCATTAATTTTTTTTTTGGCTCTGGTAGCCAGTTGCACCAACCAATATTTTCCATGCTTATTTCTTGGAAAATGTAAAGTTTCCACCATCTTAGGATCCATATAACTATGACTAGCTACTGAATCAATTAAAATAGTAAAGGTTTGGTTGTGGATCATACCTTTCGTGTCAATCATATGTGACTGATACTTTGCTTGCTTGCTTTCCAGGGCTGCATAGATCCTGGGTACACTTCTGCCCATGTCCTTCACCATTTCAGCTCGTTGTACATTGTGAACATCTCTCACTTTTTCACTTATGTGAGGACAATCTCTAAACATATGATCTTCATTACAACCCCAACATTGAATAGGTGGTTGCCTTGGCCTTTGACCACCTATCTCAATCGTTTTGGGTTCTCTAGAAGTTGGTTTTCCCTTAGGATTATTTCTGAAGAATGGTGGCTCAGTTCCCTTCTTCCTCTGATCCATCTTGAATTTCTTCTTGTCTTCCCAAGAATTTTGGAAATTTGGCCTTGATTTTTGTTGATCATATAGGCACTTAATTCACCTTATGGTCTCCTCCAATGTTTTGGGATCATCATATTATATTTTGTCACTGAGAAATGATGGAAAACCACTTAAATACCTCTAAATATTGATCATATCATCCTTGATGAAAGAGACATACTTCATATATTCTAAAAACATTCTATCATATTCATCTATTGTCATACTCCCAAGCTTGAGTTCAAAGAACTCTTTCATTTTCCTGTCATAGTATCTCTTAGTCAAGTATTTATTTTTGAAATAATTCCTGAATTCCACCCACATAACATTTTTCTCTTTAATGTGTTGCACTTGCACAAGTTGATCCCACCACATGGATGCATTTCCTTTGAGTTCATAGATGGAAATTATTTCTTCTGCATGAGAAGAATAATTATGCAATTGAAAATACTTTCTCATGCCCAACAGCCATGCCTCTGCATCTTCATCCTTATTGTTCTCACCATCAAATGTAGGAGGTTTGATTTTTTTTCATTTCTCCTCATAGCTCACCCACCCCAGACCTCTTATAATTCTTTACAGGGGATGACTTGAGTTGTTGTGTTCTCTCTTATTGGAATGCCTCGGGGAGTGGCGGTGATTTTTACTAACACTTCTTGTTCTTCTTTTCTCATCAGGATACTTGTGACTTCCTAACTTGCTTGAGCCACTCTCCTTATCCAATTTATTTTCTATTCTTTCCAGGCTCTGCATCAACTTCATGTTGAAGTCTCCTTGTTGCTCCCTAGCTCTCATAAGCTTTTTGTTATCTTCTTAGTGAATTTGGACCTCTTTTTTCAATTATTTTATAATTTTCATCATGCCCACATCTTTATCTATTTCTTATCCATGCCCATTGGATTTTGTTCCTTCAAATCCCAAATGGACATCCATTCCTCTAGCTTCATTCTCTGAACTATAAGCATCATGTGCCTCCTCCATTTCTCTGCACTATGCGACAATTCGGTTCGATTATGAAAATTGTTAATTCTGAAAAATGTGCAGTCAACTGAATTTTTGTCAGGCTATTAGGCTTAATAATTTTCCATAATAACATAAACCTATCTGGTTCATCAAAATAATGTTCGACCCCATTTTTAGCGGGCCTTTCTCGATCAAGAACCTCTCAGGATTCTATCTCTAAGCCCAACTCCGTTCTGCAATAATTTTCGGGTGCTAGTTCCTTTTCTTCATCCCTTGGTTCGCATGAGACCATGACTGTGACCTAGTGCTAATGATTTGGGAGATTATCTAGAGAATTGAAACTTCAAGCTCCAAAGATTTAGAGGTTTCCCTTTTTCCACGCATCCCAAACATCACAGAACAACGAATTGACAAACGTGTGAAGAACGGTGGATCTGCGGTCCACATTCCCTGCTCAAATATTTGGTGGATCGGAGCTTCAGGGCTCCGAGACTTTTGAGGATTTCAACTTTTCACATCCCAAAACTATTGAATCGCAAATCTTTGAATACTTCCATGTCACCCCCAGTGACGTCAATACATCACATTCCCTTTGCGCTACAAAACTTCATAAATTTCTTCCTTCCATTCCATCATGAACCATTTCTTCTGGAGTGTCAAGTCTTTAGACATAACGATCTTTCGCCACGCATCCACTGTGAGCATCAGAGGCCCCACCATCCATGCTCGAGAGGAGGGCCATGTGGTGAAATATTTGAAGCAGACATGTGGCCATATCATATGGGTGACACGTGTCACATTCTAACTAGCATTCCAATCATCCAAAGGTGCTTAACTCACTGATGCATGGCACACATCCCATGTGTCCACGTCATTATTGGTGATGTCAGTAGGCCATGTCACTTCAGGACTTCGGGCTTCGAAATATTTTTACACTTTTATTCCTCAAATCTCATGAACTCTGAACTACTTTAATTTTCGGGGTCCACATAGTACAGTTGTCAACAATTAAGGTGGTGGTAAGTGGAATGTCTAGGAAAGGTCCACGTCACCACTAGCAATGTCATCATGTTGCGCTACTTCTATTCCTTGGCTTTAGGACTTTTCACACTAGCATCGTCCAACGATAAACACTTCTCCCTGGATCTACAGTATAGATCCTCTCCATGACTTCAAAACTCCGGGCTTTGGCCCCTCTTGCTCTTATAACCCATAACTTTTGCTAAATTCGTGAAGTTTGAATGAATTGGAGGTTAACCTTCATGCACTTCTCTCGAGATATGATGGTTTTTAAGGATCCTCCTTCTCCCGAATAGATCCTACGGCCAAATCACCATGGATGTCGTGGTTTCTTTCTCTGTGGTCATTTCTTAAACCATTATACCTCATGTGCTTCTGAACACAGTCCAAGTGTTCTCTCAATGCCCTTTTGGCACTCTGCACATCAAAATTATCTGGAATTTTTACTCTGAATTCCTCATTCGTGGCCCATCCAGGTTCAGTGTTGAAACCATGGGCTCTGAACTTGAATTTTATCCATTTCAACAACAATTCTTTTCCAAACTTTTGCTTAAACTTCCACTAACATGGCCCATCTAGGATCAGTGTTGAAACCATGGCTTTGATACCATTTTGTAACGTCTCCATCCACCAACAGGCTGGGAAACGTCACCCCTGAGATGACTCTCCCCACTCTGATACCATTTTGTAATGTCCCCGACCATCAACAGGTTAAGCAAAGTCACCTCCTGGACGTCTCTCCTTGCTATGATACCATTTTGTAACATCCTCGGCCACCCAGGCTGGGGCATGCTACTTCAAATAACGATATGATACCATATATCTATATACATATCTATCTAATGCAAATTAACAACTATAGATATCTAATGCAAATTAACAACTATAGCATTATGTTCATGCCATTCTTCATAACGAAATAACTTTAAAACATACAAGCATTATACACAGACAATTCTAACAACATTATAACTTGATTTCAAGATACACATGATACAGAGAACAAATATTTGGTACTTATATTTTAATATATGACCAAAAATTCATGCATACCTCCCACGAACCTCCCAGCCTTAGACCACACTGCTCATCACGCTCAACAGTGGATCGCCCCTGAGATGGGACTAAACTCCACCAGGAAAGGGATTCCCAAGCTTGGCAAGTACAACAGGAAAGTCACACAGATCAATAGGAAGGATTTTCTCCCAGGAACCAGCTCACACTAACAACCTACAACCTCTTATTCCCCACATGCCTATCCCACCCCAGGAAGTGTTCCCCTTCTCTGCTCAACAATCCCTCGGTTGCCCCACTTCCCTTCCAGGGCTTCAACAACAGGCCGAAAAGGAATTCACAGAGCACTATATTTGTTGTTGGGATCCCTCTGGGAAAATCGCTTCCCCAACAACCTCTCTCACCTGGAGAGAGTTTCTTACAAGCCTGGAAACCTTCTTCTTTAGTCCATGGGCCTGACAAACCTCTTCTTCAAATCCACAGGCCTCACAGCCTGTTTCTTCAATCCATCGCCTAAGTCAATTCGAGTAAGGGTGATGGAAACAACAAAGCTCGGTATAGAGTAGATGATGGCATCAAACCATGCTCAATCAAGGAACTTCGTGGGAAACAAAAACAAACAGTTAAGGCATGGTATGACTCAGGAAAGGTACAGGTGTGTTGTGATTTACAGGAAAAGTACGAGGTAGCTCAAAATGTCTGCAAGTTCCAGGGATGCGCGAGTGATGCAGGGGTCGACGATGAAGGAAATGGATCCCTCTATGAATCAGTGGTGAATCAGGTAAGATGGTAGACTTTCGAGAATAGCGACAATCGTGAGAATGGTGAGAGAACCCCCAATGTTGGATGTGGGCTGAATTAGGAAGAAAGGATATTTTTGGAAGAAAATCATGCAAGAGGAAAAAGACAGCTGGAAGGAAAACTAGCATGCACGCATGCATGGAAGACCTAACGACTCTAGGGTTAGGTTTTTTTAACACATTGTAATGGTTGGTGAGCCAAAGATATATATAAGATATACATAGAGAGACGAGAGAGAGATATAGAAAGACAGACAAGACACAAAGAGGGACAAAGAGGAAGAGAATTGTAAGGATTGTATGAGTCATTAAGCTGGTGAGCTAGAGAAGGAATGAGCGACTCAATCTCAAGGGTTATATCACAGGCTGAGGAGCCTGGTGTGATCTAGTCATCCTCCCAAGGATCAAGGATCTTGTGGGAAAGAGGAGGAACTAAGACTATAACCATGCGTAGCATGATATCTTTCTAAACTATAATAAAATTCTGAGAGCCAGATCTATGTGGACGTAGCCTGGGAGGGGGTGAACCATGGTAACACTGTGTTATGTGATTGAATGAATGTGACTTTGGGTCTGATTAGTTGATGAATGTTGAATGAATGAAGTAATTAAGTAGATTTGGTATTTTACATGCATGCATAGAATGAATATTATAACTAGATGTTAAATGGACTGAATAAAGGTTGCAACACACAAGAACAAACCTCACTCAATCCCAGACTTCAAACACCTGAGTATTGCAGCCACCCATAGAGCTATCTCAGGTGAGACTATGCAGTGCACTGCATTTCCTTCTGGGTTACCAGAGGGGTCGATAGCCTTTAAGGGATTTTGTTGGGAAGCTTCTTAGTTATGAGCCAGGGTCAATCTGTAATGGTCAATGAGAATCAGAATCAAAATCCCTCAAGACCAATAAGAGTAGATAGATAGAAGAGAAAACCAAAAAATGGTTTCGTTGCTGGTTGATTGGAAGGCAATGGGATTGAACATATGAGATCTGTGGAAGAAGTGTCAAAATCATACGGGATCGGATGACAAGAAGGCAAAATAATGTGAACTTAAAAGGGGATGTTGAGATCGTGGAACCCCACGAAGGCAGAGATAGAAATATGGTTGAAGACAAAAGAGATAGAGTTTGTGCAGAAAGATAACAGAAGCCTGAATCTAACACCATGCAAATATATGTACAAGTACGTATTCACTGACTTGCATGAAGTATTTTTCAGTGAGTTCCCACACATATTGAAGGAGTGGATCAAAATATTGAAAGAGAACCATCCTACAAATCAGATTAGAAAGATAGAATGGAATCCTGAAGAGATTGCACAACTACAACGGGTTGATAATAAGTTTACACGCACAATAGATTTCTGGTTAGAAAACATTGTTGTCATATTTATCACAGAGTTTGCAGTAGATACAACAAATTTATGCAGTGCAGCTAAACAAGAATTGTTGAAGGGACCTTGAGGTAGGTACATCATATCATTATATAATTCCATGAAGATATTGCTATATAACAAAGGTGTAATGACAATGGAGTCAGACAACTAAACTTCCCTGCGTGCATGGGGGAAGGGGGGAAGCACTGACAGGAAAAGGAGAAGGGGATAAAGGAAAGAAGGAGGAGGTCTTGGACACAATTATGATGGATGATGACCAGATCAAGCAGATCATGGCAACAACTGAAAGGAATCATAGTGGAGTACCCTACCAATATAAGGTGAACACCAAGAAGAGAGACATAGCCGCAAGGGAAGGCTTGGAAAGTGATGAAGAGGAGGTAGAGGATCTTCAGGCTGTGGAGCAGATTGAGGAAATATTGCACGCAACATATGAGAAGAAGACAAGAGTTCCAAGAGTGAAAGTAGAAGGTAGCACTCCTATCCATATCAGTGTCAGTGTGGAACCCATAAACCCATGTGCAACTAATACACCAATAAGAACACCACCATTTAGACAACCAAATTTTGAGAGAAGAAAGACAACAAGAAGTACATCTACACAAGGAACAACAACTGGGGGAGCCATTTCAGGAAGCAATAGTCAAGTATCTACACTACACAGAGGTAGTAGGTCATCATTTAATATGTTAGGACATGATCCAACCATCAGGTTACCAGAATTCAAAGGCAAATCATCGTAGGATCCGAAGAAGCACTTATTTATCTGTGAAAAGATTTGGTAAGAAAAACAGATCACAGACGAGAACACTATACTTGCACAATTATCTATCACATTAAGAGATTACACACTGGATTGGTATATGAGTTTAGCTACAAACAGTCCTCCAGGGACAACCAAAATGATTGGAGATATCAAGAAGATGTTGATAAACAAGTTCCAGAAGCCAAGTTCAGAGGACCAATACATGAACGAGATGATAGATATTAGACAGAAACTAGAATAATTTGTATGGGAGATTGACCAGAGATTCAAAYGGCTAAAGGGAAAGCTAAAATATGTCCTGACAGATATGCAACATAGGCACCTGTTCATCAATTCATTGTTACCACACTTGAAATATCCATTGCGATAACATAAGTTTCAGACGCAGGAAGAGGCTCTACAGGMAACCCTGCAACTAGAAGAGAACCAATATCAGAAGACAGATCCAGCCATCAAGGAGCTGAAGGAGGATCTGAAGAACTTAACATTCCAGCTAAACCAAAACAAAAACAAGGACAAAAGAGAAGTTGTTTGGTGTACCACATGTAGGACAGAAGGACACCATAAGAACGAATGTCCAACATTCGCGCACTACATGGAAACATGAATGCCAAATCCATTACCAACAGGAGGACTATGTTGCAAGATTTGTAAGAAACAGGGTCACGAACTATATCACTACCCAATGATGCAAAAGTACCAAACAATGTCGAAGAGCTTGTATTGCAACTTCTGCAAGTTAGTAGGCCATGATGACAAAGATTGCAGAACCATGGTTTTGATGATAAAAGAACATCAGATGCATATAGGGTTCATGAATAAATGATGATTGGGCAAGCCACACCCCAGTTTAATCAAATACTAACCCCGTACAACACTGCGCAACAACCATACAACACTGTGCAACTGTAGTATAATATCGTGCAACCACACTATAAAACCACGCAGTATAACATAGATTGAGGATATTGATCTGGCTACAGAGGTGGAGGAAGAGCAAGAGGAGGCTTTGAAGAGGTAGAGGACCAGTGGTATGTCACAATTGTCAACAACCAGGACACTATGCAAGAGAATGTTCACTTCCACCAATGACCTGTATGTATTGTTGCTCATCAGATCATGACACGGAAGAATGCCTGACACTATTAGGGAATATCTAGAAGAAGAGAAATCAGAACAATCTGAATGTTCAGTGGATTTTAGCAGAAGTGAGGGATGAAGGAAGAAACATCAACATAGTTACATGAGGCAGAGCTAAAATAGGAAACGACGTCATACGAAAAGAACCAGTACAACACTAATGGGTGAAGAAGAATGTTGAACCAAGGAAGCAGTTTGATGTGAAAAATGAGAAGGAGATATTCAAGCAAGCTAGACATTGCATCAACATCAACCACACAACGTAGTAAGGAAGTACCCGAGTACGAAATGCCTTCATCGTTGGATCACACCAAAGAAACACAACCCATGGGACAAGTAAGTACGATTAAAGGATTTTTGGGATCATGTGTAAAACTACTAAATGATCCATTCTCTGTTAAAGTATTACAAAACATGCTAGAAATATGTAGCGTAGAAGCAGAAGGAAAGTTAGAGAAGAAAATAGTCAATCACCTACATACAAGGAGGAGAACAAGTAGGGAGTTCAGGCTGAATGCCAACATTGGATATTTCAACATGGGAGATATTATACTAGATTTAGGATATGAAGTCAATGTATTACCCAAGAATACATGGCAATGTATGGGAGAACCCACATTAGGATATTCACCAATTCAACTGAAATTAGCAAATCAACGTAGAGTTCTACCAATTGGAATACTAAAAGGAGAGATAGTAGACCTGGATGGAGTGTGGACTAAATCCAATTTCAAAGTAATTGAGATAGTGGACGGCACAACACCTTATCCAACATTGCTTGGCTTGGACTGGGCGTTTGATAACCAAGCCATAATCAACTTAAAGACGTGGAATATGAGATTTGAGTCAAGAGAATAAAAATTCATTGCGCCATTGGATCCATCAGAAGGGGAAAGGTTTGTAGATCCTACTTTCTTGGACCTGGAGGAAATTAACCAGTTGTATAGAAAAACTACGCGATATGAGGATTACGTAAACCCAACTGCGTGAGATGGGGTACTCAGTTGGAGAAGTATCACCTCATGTGCATCAGACTTATATACGGGATTAGAGAATTGGAAACAGAGGTTACAGAGGTATCCACAAGGAGATGCGCAAGAATAGACCATGCAGTAAGATGGGTAGGTACAAAGATAAGGGAACCTCCCAGCTTCCATGGGGTGAACGACCTAGAAACATTCTTAACATGATACGAAGATGAAGTGTTATAAAATCAGAGGCTCTTATCCCTATATATAGCACTCAAGGTGACACCTACGAGATGGTGGGGTGCACACAAAGAAACAATCAAGGACTAGTACCAATGTAAGCAGTTACTATGCATTAGGTTTGGTGCAGAACAAGGAAACAACCAATGACAGAAATATGATGGACAGGGGGCACTTGCAGAAAACTTGGATAAGTGTAGAGTGTTGTGGAAAATGACACCACCGGAGGAATGGCCTCACCATTTCATACACACATTAGAGGGAATACCAACAATCTGGTATACAGATCAAGAACTACGCAGAGGAACTACAAGTTGGATAGGTTTACAACATAAATTTACAATCACTTTCTCATTTGAGCATGAGAACCCCAACATAGACACAACACTTAAACAAATCTGAGGGGTGATACTCATTAAGGAACTAGAAGTTGAACTCATAACAGAAGAACAACAACAAAATAGAGAGACGGTGAAAGAACTATTTTCATGATACCATGTGCAGGAAGAAGCACCAGATGAAGATGACCTGCACGATATTCAGATTAAGGAAGTTGAAGTTCCATCTCTGGAATTAGAATTAATTGTTGCATCGATCAAGGTAAAGAAAGCCAACATCGGGATAGTTGAGAACCCCAAAATGGCCAACATTGGAGACTATTGGGATGATAAAATAGTGGAAAGTATAAAAAATTTATTGTGTGAATACAATGACATGTTCCCAACAACGTTCACAGAAATGAAAGGCATAGCAGGAGAGCTAGGCGAAATGAAAATACCGATCAGACAATGACCATATAGTTTAAACCCGATATATAATAAAAAAGTCAAAGCTGAGATCGATAGGATGTTGGAGGTTGGAATCATAGAAACTATAGAAGAATCAAAATGGATAAGCCCAATGGTAGTTCAGGAGAAGAAACAAGGGGGGATAAGAATATGTGTCGACTTGAGGAATTTGAACGTTGCCTTCCTACATGAACCATTCCCTACCCCGTTCACAGATGAAGTCCTAGAGAATGTAGGAGGACAGGAAGCTTATGCATTCACCGACAGGTTCTTAGGACACCATCAGATCAATATAGCACCAAAAGACCGATACAAGACCACTTTTTCCATGGAATGGGGATCCTACCAATATACATTCATGTTGTTTGGATTGAAGAATGAACCAAAAATATTTTCCAGAGTAGTCATAGCTGCATTTAAAGAATTTATCCACCAGTTTCTAGAGGTATATATGGACGATTGGACAATCTGCAGTCTATTGAAAGACCACGTAGAGGTCTTGTGGCTGATGTTAGAAATATGCAAGAAGTGACATATTTCATTAAATATCAAGAAGTGCATCTTCAGAACACCTTTTGGGATACTATTGGGCCATATAGTATGCAAGCAAGGTTTTCTAGTAGATCCTACCAAGATTGCAGTAATTGCTAACCTGCCACCAGAAAAAAATAATCTGTCAATTGAGAGCGACATTGGGACACACAGGATACTACAAGAAATTTATAAAAGGGTATGCACAGATCACTGCACCAATGGATAAATTGCTAAGGAAAGACACAAAGTTCCAGTGGAATGAGGACTGTCAACATAGTCTGGATACTCTAAAAGAGAATATGGTAATCGCACCAATACTAGTATTCCCAGATTGGGAAAAGACATTACACGTACATGTAGATGCATCAGCCATAACACTTGGAGCTATTCTGGCACAGCGAGGATAAGGAGAATTGGACCATCCTATAGAATTTGCTAGCAGAAAATTGTTAGAATCGGAGCAGAACTACAACACTACAAAGAGGGAAGGCTTAGCTATGGTCTACATGCTTAAGAAATCCAGGCATTATTTATTGGGGAAACATTTCAATATGTTCACAGACCATTCAATGCTCAAATACCTCGTCAATAAGCCAGTGTTGGTGGGGAGGATTTGTATATGGTTATTGTTGTTTCAAGAATTTGACTTTGAAGTGGTAGTCAAACCAGGAAAGTTGAATGCAGGACCTTATAACCTGTCGTGGATTACTAATAGAGAGTAATTGATGAATCTAGAGGACAACTTTCCTGACGCATAGTTATTTTCAGTCCATATAGCCGATGAATACTTTGCAGACATCATCCAGTACTTGAGTACATGGACTACACCATAGGAATACAACACCACACAGAAGAAAAATATGGTAGTCAAGGATGCAGATTACCAGCTAATTGCAAGACACCTATATAAAATGGGTGCAGATAGCATCTTGAAAAGATGCATGCTAGAACACGAAAGACCAAGGATATTAGTAGAAGCCCACGATGGAATAGTAGTAGGAAATTATGCAGGAAAGGATACCATGCATAAGGTATTGCACACAGGATTATGGTGGTTGACTATTCACAAAGACTCAAAGGACTAATGCCATAAATGTGATGTATGTCAGAGGTTTGGTAAACCTAATAGAAGGGACAAGATGCCCCTGTGACCATAGGTAACTTTGTAGGTATTTGAAAAATGGGAAATAGATTTTGTGGGACCAATTAACCCAAAAAGAAAAAGGTTAGTAGCAAGGTACATTATCACTGCGATGGAATACCTGACAAGATGGGCGGAAGAAGCACCAGTAAAATATTGCAGTGAAGAGACAACAACACACTTCATGTTTGAGCAAGTGATCACTAGATTTGGTTGCCCAAGGATTTTGATGAGTGACTAAGGCACTCACTTTATTAACAGTACTATTAAGGCTATGACTGAGGAATTTGAAGTTAATCATCAAAAGAGTACACCATATCATCCTCAACCGAATGGAACAATGGATACCTTTAACAAAATCCTTGAAAATGCACTAATGAAGATCTGCAACATAAATAGGGATGATTGGGACTTGAAGATACCAACATTATTGTGGGCATATAGGATCACATGCAAGAAATTGACAGGACAAACACCATTTAGATTGGTGTATGGACAAGAATTTGTGGTGCCATTAGAATTTTTGGTACCTAGTCTAGGCGTAGCAGAAATTACAAAAATGGCAGAACGAGGCGCAGTATAGGAAAGGATAAATCAGTTGATGATCACGGAGGAAGATAGGATTCTAGTAGGGTTCCACCAAGAAGTATAGAAAGCAAGGGACAAATCTTGGCATGAAAGACATGTCAAGCGAAATAATTTTATGGGAGGAGACTTAGTCTTGGTGTATGACAAAAAATCCCTTCAGCACCCAGGAAAACTTAGAATGCATTGGTTAGGACCATACGAAGTAAAGACTTCCATAGATGGGGGAGGTGTACAATTGAATGATTTAGGAGGAACATAACTCAAAGGGATGATCAATCGGAGCCGACTAAAGTTGTACAAGGATAGCCGACCTCCTGGCACTTAAAAAAAAAACACAGAGGAGACACCACACTGAAAAGATGAACATTTAACAAAGGCATAGGGCTCTGAAAATAGAATGAGAGCACATACTTAGAAATGTTGGCCCAACAGAGGAAAATTCCAACGATCACTATAAAGCGGGAAACAACGAGAAAATAGAAAAAGCGGGAAAGACGGATACGAAAAATAACCACCAACAGACGATGACCATCAAACGTAAATAACAAAAATGACTGATGGGACGCCGCATTAATCACACCAACTGGCGACGTCAAGGGAATTCAATATAAAGTACACGGGAATCATAGGTTCAATTAAAACACAAATTGGGTAACGTCTCCGACAAGCTTCACACAATTCCTATATAAGCTAGTACGTGGGATTGGGGAGGGTATTGAGGAAGTAAGAAAAGAAGAGACCAATAGAGTATACAAAGTCGAGAGCAAAGTTTTCAGAGGTTACAGAGGCCACTGAGATCGATGGACAACAAATTTAACACCATGGCACCACCCAAAAAGGGGGAATTGAACTAGATGGGCAGACGACTCCGAATTAATGCCAGATCCTCACTGCAATCATAGGGAAGCGAACACCAACCACTTTAGCCTCCAGAAGTCGTCAATGTGGATGAAATATCGTCGCCCGATATAACACCAAGAAACCCCACACCTATTGTGGAGGAAACCCAACAGACAACACCAGTGGACATGGACATGGATGTACCAAAAGGGGTGTTATCACTGAAATTTCATCCGCAACATTGCACGCAAATGGTTACAGAAATACAACAATGCAAACAACAATTAGTTCACCTACAACACTAAAATGCATTTCAAAAGGAAAAAACTATACAAGTGGGAAAAAATTGACATGCACAAACTCACTAAAGGAAGCATGCACACAATATGTGGGCCAACAAAGCTCGTAGAGTGCACAATGTGCCAAATGCACGAATGTGTATGAGAAAATCCACGCACTCCTATGAACGGCACATTTATGGTTCTTGTCGGGGCCCCAACCACTTATGGACCAGCTCCCAACTTTATTTGACCTCCATATCTGAGAAAAATCTGAATGGGGGGTTAGTCGAGGACCAAAGGGTGCCCTAAAGGGCCCCTTGTTCACACTAAGAACCAGTTGAATTTTTCCTTGAATAAATGCTATAAATGGAAGCCATGGGTGCACTAAGAAACCAATATCTTCATAGTATTGTTATGTTGCCTCAATTCTCCCTTGAGAATCCTCTTTTCTCCTTGGAGTATTCAAGCATCATTGCAATAGGCCATTCCACTCACCTCTTGAGGGAATAGGCATTGATTTTCTTCATCATTTGTCATTTTTCTTCCATTGTAAGAAGAGCTCTCCATTAGGGAACTCAAGATCCCTCCCAAGGAGGAAGAGGGGACTCATAAGTCCTCATTTTTCTCTACGGTTTTTTGCCAACTAATATAGTTATCCATTGGTGGCATAATCTTGGTCATTGGTTGATTGTTTATGGTTCTAAGTTTCTTATGCATTATAGTTTTTTTTTCCTTAGTTGTTTTACTTTTTTTTTTTTTTATCACATGTGTTTTGCTTGTTTAACCCACTCATGAACTTATGTCTTGTCTAGCAGGCCCAACTAGGCATGCAAGTGCCATTGTTTTACTCACCCAAGTGACGAAATGAGCACAACAGATTGGTGAACATACTGGGGATAGGTATCAAATTCCACCCTATTTGGTCTTAGAGAGCACCTCTTTTTAATCAATTTTTCTTGCAAGTACCAAAATCGGCCCAGAATTACCTGTCAAAAGCCAAATTCTAAGTTGGAGGAGGAAAATTTCACTCAAAAAAAATTCCCCCGACACATATCAAAAAGTGAGTGGATATTCCAGCACATAGACGTGCACATAGTGCACTATGCGCCCCACATGCTTCTTTGCTTTGTGAATTCTGCACACTGTGCACCCACTGCGCCTCTGTCAGAATTGTAACCTGCACACACATCCAGATTTTTGAAATGGTAAGGGTTTTTGTGATGATTTGAGGGCTCATAGCCTTCAAATTTTTTCTTTCATGAAGTTTGTAATGCCCATGCAATCCACTTAGACTCCTTTCCCATATGAAATATTAGCTAAACATAGGAACTTATTGGGTAAAAAGAACCAAATATTCTCCTCTTTTGATTTGGTTGCCAGATGGATGGCTTGTTTGGTTTGTAAAACTTAAGTTGAGATTATTTCTATCACATATAAAAACACTTACATTGGGACCATAAATTACCTTTGATCATTGATTATGATCTTCTCTCACACCATAGAGCGATCTTGAGAATAAAAAAGGTGGTTAAAGGGACATTTCATCTCCCTTAAAATATTTAGGAGAGGACAAAGCCCCCCTAGGGCTCCTCTTAGTTTCTTTTGAAATCATCTTAAAGTTGTAAAGGCTCATACATGCCCACATGTTGCAAACATAGGATAGTTTCTTGAAATCGATTTCTTAGTTTACAATCACTAGGGAAGTTTAAAGATCAAAGTAATGGGCCCATACATGCCCACATGTTTGCAAATCTAGGATATTTTTTTAAAGAATTCTTAGTGTAAGCCACATTTAGGGAGTTTAAAGGATTGGTAAGGACCCATATGTCCACATGCTATTTCTTTAGGGATTTTAAAATTCCGCAAGGTTGTACCAATGACACTTAGTAATATAGGTAACAAATATTTGTAAGGACCACAAGAAGTCCACATGTTGCAAGTTCACACCTAACTTATTAAAATTTGACACACTTTTTCACTTGCTCACACACAAAGTCACTCCTCACTCACATAATTTTCATCTTGAATTGTGGAGGTTGAAGTAGGCTTTCTCCAAAGGAATTCCGAAACGTCCCACTATTTCTTGAGAAATTATCCACACCCACTTAATTCAAACGAGATTGGTTCACACCCCCAATATCTCAGCCCAACACATCTAAAGTTTTTCTAAAAACTCACTAAGTTTTCCTCCACAAGAGGTGCCAGAAGAAATTTTTATTCTAGGTAGGATCTCGGGGGTAGGAATCCAAATAACCCCCCATTATCTGGTTCTCCCATTTTCAAACATTAGAAGTTGACAAATAGGGAAATTTTAAATCCTCCAAGTCAAGTGTTCCTACACCATAAGGCAGGGGCATACTCATGAAGGGTTGAAGGATGAGGTTTGTTTGTTTTGTGTGTCCCCCCTTGAGTCACCCAAATCTTGGAAGGGATCCATCCTGTCACCCATTTTTTAGGATGGAAATCTAAATGTTGCACTTTGGCCAAGGTACCTAGTGACCAAATTTAGGACATCTACCTAGGTGGCAATTGTGGGTTGCAATTGCACCTTGATCATATTTTGTGTGTCTATTGGGAAATATCACCAGCTCTTTTGGGATATGCACCCTCTACCCCTCATTATAACCGATTATTTCATCCTTCACTAGTTCCTCTTCTGGTGGCTTCAGACCCCACTATTGAGTTCTCTTGGAAGGTTCATTGCTATTTGAGAGGAAGGACGATACGTCTTTTAGGACACGAGAATTTGTTTTATTTGTTCCCCCATGAATACAAAATCCACCTACCCACATGTATTCTTATTTACAGTTGATTTATCTATGATTCTCATTTTATTGTATGCAATTGTGAGTTATATTATCTTGTGAAGGTCCAAATTATACAAATCTCGTATTCATTTATTACTCTCATCACCATTTGCAGACATTCACTTTGCTAGTCGGACATCATAGGGTGTTGGAGTTACTTCACACACACCTAGGATTTATTTTTCCTAAGGTTTTTCCTTTTTTATTAGTCATAATTAGTCATTATTGAGCCTCCTATATTTTAGGGGAGAATATTTCCACCTGGAGAATATTCTCTTTAGTTGACACTTCAGTTTGACTAGTTGAGTTGAGTCTAGATGTTGCATTGATTTTGTCACCATGCAACATTGGGATAATCACCATGATAATGCACACTTTCCTTGGGATCATCACCACACTGGCACATTACCCTTGATTCCCTGAGATCCTCCTCACTTCACTCTGTTTCAGTCAGTTAACTGAAGACTGGTAGACTATTTAACTCAGACTAGGTGGAAGTTCACTCCCGTAACTGCTTGAGAGACTAGACTAGGTGGCAGTTCATTCCCGTAACTATTGGTGTGTGTCCATATCACTCTAGACCACCACTATGGCTCATTAGTTACTCATGTATCCTATATCTATTGTAAATTATTCACTCTTTGAGTGTGGAAAATGGTTAATGAGAATTCTTTCATTATTTTTCTCTTTCTTCTTCTTTCTCATATTATCTCTGCAAATGTGTGTATTATTGTTTAGCTAGATCTATTATGTGTAGTTTCAACACATTTACATGGTATCAGAGCCAACGGATTGCTAAGAAAAAGATACGCCAAATTATTTTTGCAGGTATCGAAGATTGAAGAACGCAAAAAAAATGGAATATATGTTTTACTCACCGATAATACTTCTCACGCCTCATAAATATTTGGAGTGGAAGCCAAAGATTATACTTATTCTCATAAGTAGAGACTTATACCAAATAACCATGGCAATGGAAGTAGAGTCTGATTCCGCCGATGAAAAAAACGTTTTTCTCAATAGACAAGATATAGCCATAGGATTTATCTTCTTGTTTATTTCTCCAGAAATTATCCACCAAGTATATGATGACTCACAAGAATCAAATCCAAATGAATTATGTACCAGATTGGAGGTTATATTCAGGAATAAAGAATATTGTGAATATTTCATGCAGGAGGTTGAACAGATAGAGCCAGAAGAGAAGCCATCAGAAGATCAAGCCTCTTATTATGAAGAGTCTTCTACAAAAGTATTTGCACAAATTTGTATTCCATTAATTGAAGATGATGTCTACTCCATTTAATATTTGTTTTCTGAAATTCATGTGGGTGATATATGGCATGCATCTCAGCAGTCACATGCAGACACTTTTCCATGCGCAATGCAGGCATCTCAGGAGACAAAAAGGTATCTGCGCACATCAGACTCAATTATGATATTTTATGAACAAAATTTATAGAAAAAATTTGGATATTTGAATTTCTCTCTGGAAAATATCCATTTTCAAAAAAAATATCGTCCGAAACAGAGTCCAAGAAGTGAAGTTATGATCATTTTAAAATCAACAAAATTTTAGCATTTTTCCGGAAACGACCGCACGGTTTTCAAAATTTCATCCAAAATTTATTTGGATATTATTAATTACAAGAAGATAAAGTGGATATATTTAGACATCTCAAAGGTTCATATACTTCATCATATCCATGCATACATCCACATCTTCAACACAATCTTCAACAAGCACAAACATGCAGAGTTGCGAGATCTTCTTGGAGTGAAGGACACAGTTGTTTAGCAACTGCTTTTTGTTCCTTCTCATTTTTATTTATTTTTGTGCATTGTAATTTGAGGGGGGGGTTATCATGAGGTTTTCCCTCTTTCCTCATTTATTTCAGTGTATCTTTTTTATTTGGGTACCTAACATGGCCTCATTGTCGGGACCCATTCTTTATTTTCACCATAGTGATGTTCAGGGGGGGTGTTGGAGTTACTTCACACACACCTAGGATTTATTTTTCCTAAGGTTTTTCCTTGTTTATTAGTCATAAT
>ML777670.1:309047-374533 GCA_009831015.1 Picea engelmannii
TGTTTATTTGCATATACATACAATGGTCACAATTTTATGCTACTTACAATGGTCACAGTTTTATTTTTTAAGACACTTTTGTATGTTCTCATTTTTCATTGTCTGACTAGTAGATTTCATCATGTTATCGTAGATTTCGTCACGATTTTTTTATATTTTAGATACTCCTTATTAATAGTTTATAAACAAGTTACATCAACTAAAAACTAAATTTAATCACTACATCTATAATTGCAATGATTATAAAAAATTGAGAGAAACAACATCACATATAAGAAAAGGGTATGTGGATTTTATTGAGAAAGTTGAAACAAATATACTTTATTTATATTGGAAGAGTATGGTATATAATCATAACTTAATTTGTTAAAGGTGCTTAGTCATAAGCCAATAAAGTTAAATGTGGCTAACCATAAGCTAATATGGTTGAAGGTGGTTAGTTAAAAGCGATTGTTATGTGCCTAATCACGATATAGATAACATCTTTATAATAAGGTCATATGTGTACAAATGTTTCCTTTTATATAATAATGACATATATACCTAACATAAGTTTAGGGTTAGTGTTTATGTATCTTATTGTTATAAACATGAGTTTCCTCCCTATCTTGTATATACCATAACTTATCATTTATCAATATAACAATCAACTTCAAGATTTTATTCATGGAGATTTCTTCATTCATTTAATTGAATTAGTAAGTGCTAGTCAACCATTAGGTGTGCAAGTATCCCAACCATTATTGTCACTGTTATCTTATTTTCAATTTATGCAAGTGTGATCCCATTTGGGTACTAGGGATGTAAGAAGTGGTATCAAAGATTCAATCAAGCTTTGTTGGTGTTTTTTTGTTAGTTCTTAAAAATAAAAGAGAGAATAAAATGACAATCAATTACCATCATTTCACCGATCACGATTGAGTTTCAAGAGCACTTCCATATCTTTATCAATGAAAAGAGAGAGACATTATGGCTACAATTGAAGGGAAAAGGGTATGTGGATTCCATAAACCTAGAATATTATGGAATCCACATACCCTTTTCCATAGAATATACGAACTAGATCCGAAAACCAAAGACATGAAATATGGTACTACACATATAATATATTATCAAGGAAAAAACAAGCTACATGAAATTTTGACATTTGAAAAAAAAATTACAAGTTAAATGAGTACATCAATAAAAAAAAGGCATACTAACCTTGCAAGTTCAAAATCCGAGCTATGTAGATTGAGAATTGGATTTGTTCAACCAGTGGGTGATGGAAAAAAAAACAGCTCAAACAAAAGCCACGAAAAGTGTCACAACTATAGAAATTGTGTCGCAAAGTCTCTTAAAGTCAGGTATATATAGATCAACTAGTCAACTAGCCGTTAACACCGACCAATGAGATAGGCAAAATTTTCGTGGAAATATCGACGAACTTTCATGGAAATAGAGACGAAAATCTCGACCAAGTTAAAAAACCTATTTGTGGCTATATCAATGAAATTTCATGGCAATATCGACGAAAATCTCGCCCTATTTAAAAAAAACATGAAAATAATGGAAACATGGAAAAAATTGTGGAATAATCCACCCATCTGTAGTAGTGTATATCCTTTTTCTCCCCCTCCACCCATGAGTAGACCCTCATCATCACCCATGATGTGGTCAACTTCTCAACCAAGTTCAGGTTCCCCTTATACCTCAGCATATAACCTGGGCACTAGTGAAAGCGCTTCACCTTCCTATGCGCCCTACAGATTGTTGCCAAAAAACAATCTATATTTTCCATTTCTTGGTCCCCCACAGCCTGTGGCTCCTTCACGTGGGCATTAACTTTGTTCATCCCTCTCCCATTCAACAGCTTCATACTTTTGAACAGTTGAATACAGAAAATCCGCCCCATCAATCGAATAATGCCAAGAAGAAAGGAAAAAACTGAAACAATAATAACCTGGGACCAAGTGGTAATAACCCCCAACAAAACCAACCAGCTGGGGGCAACCAGAATCAAGGTAACCAAAACCCCCAAAGGGACAATAACAACAATCGCCAAGGGAAGAACAACAATAATATCAGGACGAACTTCCCTTGCGCTCTTTGCGGTGAGTATAGAAATTATACTCACCATTGCCACCAAAATTTTGACTTCAAATGGATGAAAGAATCCATGAATGCGCCATGTCCCCCAACATTGCCTTCCCCTCAGCAAATAGGGTAGTATCAAAACCTAGGGCCCATCCACCCTAGAAATCTGGCGGATCGCAATATCCTCCCTATCAGCAAAGAAGAAAGTCTTCTGCAAACGTCTGGTCGTCAATACAGTGCGCCCCCTGAACCTAATCCAACCACCTCCAAAACGACTCCATCTATAGCCGGAAAACCCTTGATGATTCCACACCCTAATACTGAACCGACCATTCGTATCCCTCACATCTCATTACAATGAAATATCAATAACCCTTAGGCTAGGGAAACACACAATTAGAGCATGGTTGATGACTTGGCACAGTCTCCTGCAACCATGTCTATATTGGAAGTCCTCCAAAACTGTCCAACTCAACGAAAATCCTTACTTTTCACCTTGGGGGAAGTCAACCAAGCTGATACTAGACTCATCACATTTAACCTAGATAGCGGAGAACCACGCCTCCCCGCTCTAGTAGCTTTCCAGATACCAGTAAATATTTATAACATCATAGTTCATCGATGTATCATCGATGAAGGTGCATCCACATGCATCATGTCCAAAAATGTATGGTAGAAACTTGGCTCCCCTGAGCTAGTACCATCCACCATCACCTTATGAGCTTATGATGGTTGACCATCCTCCCCTGAAGGGCTCTTCCAAAATTTCCCCATTGAACTCAGGGGAAAAACCATCCTCATTGACATTGAGGCTATCGATGCCCTGCTCGATTAAAATATCTTCTTTGGATGTAGCTACATGTATTCTATGAAGGAAGTAGCCTCTTTTGTGTTTCAAACGATGATGTTCCCCCACAATGGGAAAATCATCACCATTGACCAAATTACACATTATGAGTCTAACCACTCTTCCAACATCGATAACAACTTACATCTTATTTGCACTAGCTCAGATGCTTATTCACTCATTGACATGGGCCCCAGAATTTTCAAGGACCCATATTTGTTGGGGCAATACCATGGAGCACCACCTCTCATACACCCTTCAACACAAGTGTCTGTTGTATCTTCTAATGGAACCGATAGCTGAGACAATATTCCTCCCACTGAGGCCTCTCCACACCTCGACGTTCCACCAGCTGAAGAATTATTACCTTGGGAATTCCTTGAGAACCCTACTACACCACTTATCCCTAATTCCCCCCCCCCCCCCCCCCCCNTCCCCCCCCCCCCCCCCTCCAGGGGAAAATCCTGGTTTGGGAGACAATCCCTCAATCCATTACTCAAATTCCCTTCTTCTATCCCCCACCTAGAGTTCAATCATTTCAGGTAGCCGCGATGCTTACCCTTCCTAACATGGTGCTCGCCATCCTGGTATGGTATCTACACCCACCCGTGATGGTTCTTCAACCATATCTCCCTCCTCATCCAGAGGGAATCTCCATGTAGATTCCAGTACAAGCTCTGGCCACACCACCCTCACCCCCAACTGCTAGCACCACTGCCACTACTAGGGGCAGACGAAAGAAGAAAGATCCCACATATCCACTTCCTCCTTGAGTTCAACCTCCTTGCACACTATGTGAAATAGAGGGACACTGCACTAATAGATGTCCTTATCTTCCCGAGTTACGAAATTTGATCCAACTTCCTCGAGAAATCACAGTGCTCATCGCTTCTCCAAACACATTTAGTACCACTACAACATCCTCCACTACATGCAGTAAAGGGATGCAAACCAAATTCGCTTGTCCCATATATTCATAATATGGCCACTACACTCATCATTTCCCATCTCTACCTCAGTTTCGCCATATGCTAACAAAAGTACGTCAAACCTTTCAGCAAGAGCCCTCTCCACCACCAATTTTTGGTACTCATGTCACTGACATTCATTATATCTCTTCTTCATTCCATGAACGGATGAGGTGCCCTTGCACGATCTGTGACTCAATTTCTCACTTCACATACCGGTGTCATTTGATTGTGGCATACCGAGGTCATCATTGAACTCTTATTCAATGACATATGACCACCTCATCACTAATCATGCCCTCTCTAGATACTGTCAACATCACCTCCCTTGAACCCAAGTCACTTCCCACCCCTCCATGGCTCATAGATAGACTGTCTAAGGATATTCCCCCAAATCCTCCCAATTATCCAGTCCATTCCCTACAGGAAATCTTACCCCCTACCACAGTTTATCACCCACAATGTCTGGACATTTGTTTTATGTCAAGCGAGCCATCACACCCTGTATGTGATACCTCCTCTATGTCTTCACCACTTGAGGACAATCACACTTTGACAATTTCCCATGTCACCTCCCTGGATCCCCTATATTCTCACATTTTCCACTGTGATGAAGGTATCCTTGAGGAACTCACTACCCCTGATTTCCCATGGAATGTGCTTCATCACTGAGTGATTTTTATTTATCATCATATATTTTTCACATTGGGTATTTAGTTTTCATGTGTGTAGCTACTTGTTCATCACAAACGGTGCAGCCCCTTCAGGTATATGTTCAACACTAGCATGTAATTATTCCATCTAAAAATCAATTACATCTCCTAGTCACACACTCCAAAGTTTACCTTTAGGGTTCTTACATCTGACTCTGTAGTGCCATCACCTCTGTTTCATTATGGTACTATCACCCGGTAGAAATCTCCCCCACATGAGTGGTCCCATTCATAGTTCCCCTTGGAAACTCGATACTCATGCTTCTTTTACTCCCTAGGGATGGGATTCCTGATAGTCTTATGCACTTCCAAGAATCAATCACATACTTCTTCTCATCATATTGCTAGATTTCCCAATGGACTCCTAGGCTATATCATACTGGTTCTATTGACTATGCCTATGCATTATCATTATCCCTCCATCTCATCCACCATCGGTTTTCCCATATGTATATTTCCCTCCATTCATTTACCTCATACAGAAACCCACCCATGGGGCCCCCACCCTCCGTCGTTTCTCTTCACAACTTGCACCCTCACAATCCAAGCCATATCTCATTGAGGCACCCATTTTTGTATCTATACACTAATCCCAAATTAATCTTTGTTTATTTGGTAATTGTAAAAATCCTTTGTTTCCATCATTTACTTATCTTTTTGTTGTCACGCTCGATGAACTTCTTTTCCCGAAAACACAACCCATGTTTCCCTTGGTTGGGTCATCCACTCTCCTTTTCTCATTTCGACATCGTTCATGAACCCTGAGTATCCCAAAGTCCATGTACCCCTGATCTCTGATTTTGTCCACTTTTTCAAGCCTGTGACACAATTTAACCCCATATCTAGTCGTCCCCCTGACACTAGCTATAGTTTTACGGTTTCTACCAATCATCCTTCAAACATACCCCCAACCATGGGTAGTCTAGAGTCTCACCGCATCTTGACTTCCTTCCTGTTCCCTATCAGTCCTTGATCTTATTTCCATGGATTTCACAAATCTCTTTACTTATTGGAGTTGTGTCTCCCTTTCTGTCGAGACCAGCATAGTTTCCATAAGGGAGACAATATCTTGACTCTCATTACCTTTACAATGAGGAGTCTCGGATGACACAGAGAGAATCATCATTTCTCTTTGATTCTGTTGACCCCCATAACATTTGACTTCAGCAAAATTTGATGTTATGGTGGGTCTTACTATGCAACCATTGCAGTTGTTTTATACCAGCTTAAGACCTATGAATTTGTTAGGCCATCAATGCCTACAAGTCATTGACACTTATTACAGGCGTCCTTGCCTTTTTTTCAGATTATGTTCACCATTCATAATTGCCATATGTCATTATCAAACCGCCCCAGAGGGAACTTCATTTATCTACATCAGTATGCACCTTCAATTATGTCTTGCATTATGAGTTACATGACATGAAAATGGGGCATGCCCGCCTCATTTGTATACAAATTTTCTTTTTTCTCCCTAGAGAAAATTTTGGGTCCCACTGTTTCACCTCTCCCTCCGATGGATCGCTCTTGTAGTTCCTCTCAACACTCTTCATTACAATGTCCCTCTCAGTAGAATAAACATTGATGCATTTCAGTTATAGTTATGCTCCTAACCTCACACATCAGGGGACATTTGTTATCACTAAAATTTCATCTGCAACATTGCACGCAAATGATTACAGTAATACAACAATGCCAACAACAATTAATTCACCTGCAGCACTAAAATGAATTTCAAAAGGAAAAAACTATACAATTGGGAAAAAAATTGGCATGCGCAAACTCATTAAAGAAAGAGTGCACACAGTGCATGGGCCAACAAATCTCGTAGAGCGCACAATGCGCCAAATGCATGAATGTGTACGAGAACATCTGCGCATTCCTGTGAACGATGCATTTATGGTTCTTGTCACCCCCCCAACCACTTATGGACCAGCTCCCAACTTGATTTGACCTCCATATTTGAGCGAAATCTGAATGGGGGGTTTCTCAAGGACCGAAGGGTGCCCTAAAGGGCCCCTTGTTCACACTAAGAACGAGTTGACTTTTTCCTTAAAGAAATGATATAAATGGAAGCCTTGGGTGCACTAAGAAACCAAGATCTTCATAGTATTGTTATGTTGCCTCAATTCTCCCTTGAGAATCCTCTTTTCTCCTTGGAGTATTCAAGCATCATTGCAATAGGCCATTCCACTCACCTCTTGAAGGAATAAGCATTTATTTTCTTCATCATTTTCTATTTTTCTTCCATTGTAAGAAGATATCTCCATTAGGGAACTCAAGATCCCTCCCAAGGAGGAAGAGGGGACTCATAATTCCTCATTTTTCTCTACGGTGTTTTTACAACTAATATAGTTATCCATTGGTGGCATAATCTTGGTCATTGGTTGATTGTTTATGGTTCTAAGTTTCTTATGCATTCTAGTTTTTATTTCCTTAGTTGTTTTAGTTTGTTTATTTTTTTTATCACATGTGTTTTGCTTGTTTAACCCACTCACGAACTTTTGTCTTGTCTAGCAGGCGTATCTAGGCATAAAAGTGTTGGTGTTTTGATCACCCAAGTGATGAAATGGGCACAAAAAGGGGCACATGGACAACAAGCTAAGGATGGAGGAAATCATTTGCACTCTGGAAGCCAGGAGGAAATGACTGTGTTAGAAGGGTCACACACAATCATGCCAAAATAGCCACAGGAGGGCACGGTGGAAGATGTCACCGACCGACCGAATGAGTATGCAAAAGAGAGAACAATGGAGGTTGGAACCTTGAGTCAACCACCACAACGAAAGGGAAAATATGTGGTACCAAGGTCATCGCATAGGAAGGATGCCACAACCATTTTCTTGTCGCGCACTCCAGAAGGGGTACGTATAGAAAGAAATATGTTAAGTCACATGGAGAAATTGAGGTACTCAGACCATGACATGATGGACACGGACAAATTCCCAGAGTTCGCCAAGAAATTTTACCTACAGACTATGGGTATAGGACCCTTTGGCAAACCAATTAACCAACCCATCAAGTGTGCAGTCGAGTTGGCCAAAAATGGGATTCTAGGCTTGTTAGACATCCCACACTTTTGGAGGGGCCAATACACAAACAATTGTTTCAAGAAGCTGATGGCAGTCACCCATGGAGGATACCTATGGATGGAATAGCTCATCTTAATAGGCGTAGAGATTATTTCATACATCACAGGGTTGCCATCACGGGGGGAGGACTCCATGCAGTTCCTTGAGGACAAGACAAAGGAGAAGGCATTGGCTGAGGAAATGAAGAATAAATATGGTAATGAAAGGGGGTCACATGAAATCATAACCAAGCGTATTAGTGACGCAGCGACAAGAATGGCCACAAAAATTATGGCATGCAAATTACTCAGGAAATTATGCAAGAAGGAAGTCTCGACCGGGGTTGTTGCAGCTGCAGCACAATTTGAGGAGGGCACCACAGTCAGTTGGGCTCCTATTTGTTGAATCTATTCCTAGATGAATGCAAGGATGCACAGGATCTAGTGACATAATTTCACTATTCATGGCTACTCATCCCGATAGCCTTGTTTTGATGGAAGGAGATGAAGTATGCATTCTTTTCCACAAGACCCAATCCTTGCCATGCAACGCGATACCTATCGTTAGGGTCCACTTCGGACCCCAAGAACAGAAAGGAGAATGCATCCATATTTGAAGGATATCATAGTGATATACAGGAGAGCATCACCAACACTTGGAGAGTGATGTTGGAAGTGGTCGCGCAGTATCAGGGGATAGCCAACTTCAAAGAAAATAGATATGCAATGTGGATCCAGGTATGAAAATATGCCAACAACCAATGGCTACAACTATGCTATTACATCAAGGAGGCAGACATAGAGATGGCCATTAAGGATTGGGATGATGACTGGAGGATTCCTGTCTTGAATCAAGAAATTCCCACAGGAATGAAGGAGGAAGTAGGATAGGGACATACACCTATCAAAGAGATAACATTTCCCAAGAAGCCAAGGATAGGTCAGATCAAGGAACTATAGAAAAAGGGGGGGCGTCCAAGAAAGGCACCCAGGTGGGAAAGAAGAACAACACACAGGTGCCATAGGTACAGGAGAAACAGACTGAGACAACATACAGAACCACATCAAGTTCTACTCAGTAGGAGCAAGGCCAGACTAAGAGGCCAGTCATCCAAATGGGGGGTGCGCACAATAAAGAGAAGGCGCACATAACACCCCCAGAATACATGATCACCGAGGATGATGTGGACATGGTGGCCAAATGGTCCAGGATCATACAGTGGAGGATTTAAAAAATACTCAGTGCTAAAGGGATGGTATTGAGGAGGAGATGGAATACATGTGACATCTCCTCCAACAACTCAGAGAAGCATAGGTGGTTGGTAGCAGCGTAGGAACAGTCCCATCAACATCATAGATAGGAGATGAGGTTGGATCAAGAAAGAAGGACATGATCCATACGAAAGCACAGTCGAGCTCGACATTTCACGTCACACCCAGCATGTTGCACATGGATGAAATCATCGGGAAAACACCCCTAAAGGAATTGGCCCAAATATAGTTGGTATTGATGAGGATACCAACCAAGGCCTTGTATAAACTACAAGTCAACATCACATAGGAGGTACAATCACATGCACACATAGACGCGGTGGAATTGCAACAGGAAACAGACAATCGAGATGAGTTGGAATTGGTACTCGAGCAGGATAATATTGGGACCAAATATGAAAAAGACCACACGGATAGAATGGAGCAGGAATTGGCCGTAGCCTATGAGAAAATCCCAAAGAGCGCACAGACAGCAGAACTCACGGTGACACAGATGATTGATCAAATTGTGCAAACAATCGATCAATACAGATAGGAGATCGAGCACCTCTCAGAGCAACTCATACCTACCAATCCACCATAGGTGAAGGAGCAGAGGAAGCAGGAGGCAACAATGCAGATAAAGGAGATAGAACGACAATTCCACGCTTTGGTCGACTTGTTCGAGAAGGTAGCACATCTTTGGACAAAGTTGGAAGAGGATCAACATGTCCAGCAGTGGGACCGGGAAGAAGAAAGGATAAGCGCAGTTATCTAGGACCTCAAGCAGAGGCAGAAGACAATGTTGATCATGGAGCACGTCAAAGGAGTGCAATATATGAATAAACTCCAGGCAAAACTCATAGCCATGTAGACACAGAAAAAGGAGCACCAAGATCAAATGGAACCACTCCAGGAACAGGCAATAGAGGTCATTGTGCAGGTGGAAGATGAAAAGAAGAACATGGCACAAACTCAGGTAGAGTGCATAGGGATGTTCATTGAAAATATTTCAGTGCAGGTATTGTACACACTAAAGGAGAAGACCATGCAGGCCCAAACACAAGCAAAGGAGCTCACGAAGAAGTTCCAAGCGATCGCAGGAGAGATCGATGAAGCACACTAGGTTTAGGTGGCTTGGGACAGAGAGGAAGAGAATTGTAAGGATTGTATGATTCATTAAGTTGGTGAGCTAGAGAAGGCATGAGCGACTCGATCCCAAGGGTTATCTCACAGGCTGAGGATCCTGGTGCGATCTATTCATCATCACAGGAATTTAGGAGCCTATGGGAGAGAGGAGGAACTAAGACTGTAACCACGTGTGGCGTGATATCTTTCTAAACTATAATAAAAGCCCGAGAGCCAGATCTTTGTGGACGTATCCCAAGAGGGGGTGAACCACGGTAACACTATGTTATGTTACTGAATGAATGTGTCTTTGGGTTTGATTAGTTGATGAATGTTGAATGAATGAAGTAATTAAGGAGATCTTGTATTTTACATGCATGCATAGAATGAATATTATAACTAGATGTTAAATGGACAGAACAAAGGTTACAATGCACAAGCACATATCTCACTCAATCCAAGGATGAAAATACATGAGTATTGCAGCCACCCATAGAGCTATCTCAGGTGAGACTGCGGAGTGCACTACATGCACTACGTTGCCTTCTGGGTTACCAGAGGGGCCTATAGTAAGGGATTTTGTTGGGAAGCTTCTTAGTTCTGAACCAGGGTGAATCTGTAATGGTCAATGAGAATCAAAATCAAAATCCCTCAAGACCAATAAGAGTAGATAGATAGAAGGGAAAAAACAACACCCAACGAGTTGGCTTTCCCAGTTATAAACTGCATGCATCCAGGTTGACACATGTCTTCCTAAAGGTGCATGAGCTCCACTTAACACTCGTTCCCTTTCCCCAGGAACTTAGGACAACATAGATTATGTCAACCTTATACTTTTGGAAATAATAATATAATAGTATCCCTTTAGAGGTAAGCCCTCTAGCTTAGCCCCTATTCCTAGACACTTAGCCCCTTCCCTTACCCTACCTAGTGGAGCTTATTCCCCCATAACTCTTTCTTCATGGTTGGTCTACACGCAGCGGTGTAATTTTTATTAATGATGTGTGTATTTACATATACAAAAATAGGCTCACTGGCCTTAAGCATCTAGGATCTCCGGCCTAATAAACATATAAGTCTTCAAATTTATAAACACTTGGATCACCAACCTATAAACACATTTACAATTTAGCAGGGGATCGGCCTTGGGGTGTTACATGTATAGTTGATGATGTTGGTACATCTTGATGAGTTATAGTTTATGTATATTTGATACATGATCGGTACATACTTGGTACATGGTTGAAGGCACTTGTTAGTAATATTGTTGACACATGGCTTATGGATGATGTAGCATACTTGTCTTGGTATATTATTAGAAGCACATATTGATCTTCGTGATGATTATGAGTTGTTGTGTTATGCTTGGTTGATGCACATCTTTGAGAATTGTCTTGGTGGTTGATCTTGGTGAGTAGATTTGATTTGGTTGATAAGATTGATGAGACAGGTTGTTGTGATAGGTTATTTGGACATGTTGTGACAGGTTATTTGTACACGTTTGGTGCATGGTTGATGCACTTTTTCATGGTATAGGTTGAGGTACAAGTTGGTGCATGGTTGATGCACTTGTTTATGGTACAGGTTGATTACAGGTTGTTTGGTACAAGTTGGTGCATGGTTGATGCACTTGTTTATGGTACAGGTTGATTATAGGTTGAGGTATAGATTGATGCATGGTTCAAGTTATTGGTACAGGTTTTTCGATGCAGGTTGATTGGTACAGGTTTACAGTAGTATATCTCACAGTGATAGTGTGATAGTGGTTCCATAATTCTACTTATATGTTAGGGCGGTTGGACAAAGCAAGGATAGGTGGTTGTAGACAGAGAACATAGGGGGTTGTAGCCTCCTTCTGGTTGTGTCCAAAGAATAGGGGAGTTGGAGATTCCCTCAGTTTGTAGCTTGAGAAACTAGGTGGTTGGAGCCTCCTTCCAGTTGTAGCTGGAAAACAAAGGAAGTTGGTGCTTCCAATGAATGTAATTCTTAAAGACATATAAGAAAAATCATTTTGTAGTTTTCTCCCGCTTTGGGTTTCCACGTAAAAACATTGGTGTACTGTGTATGTGTATGATTGATCATTTTTTCATTGTTTATTTACTCTGCAACTATTGGATGATAATTCTACATTGATATAACACTTGCATTTTATGGTTAAAAAGGATTAAATTTCTCTATTATTGATTCAGCCCCCTCTCAGTAATCCAACAATTGGTTTCAGAGTCGGTTCCTTCAACAAATAGTTTAACCATTGGAAGGAGATCATAGATTATTCTGAGAATGGAGTACCACTATTTAATGGTCAGAATGGTTTAAAGTATGAGTTATAGAGTGGAAGGACGGAAGTATTTTTAGAGGCACATGGGTATTATATTTGTCTATCAATCGTTATAGGATATGATAGTTCAAAAAGGGAAAAGACTGTAGCCAAGAAGGAAATGAAGAAGAATAAAAAAATAGCAATGGATTTCATCTAGGAAGGATTACCTAATTTGGTAAGAGAAAAGGTTGGTAAATTTTCATCATCCAAAAGAACTTTGGGATAAGTTACATGACATATATTCTTCATTGGTCGCAGATTCATAAAATTCCAAAGAATATGCAGATACAGATCAAGAATAATTATGTTCACCATGCCAAACAGATTCAGAAGATTAAGAGTACATAATCACCAGAGGTATGTTGTTTTGCTTTAATTGTGAAAAACGTGGACATGTTGAAATAGAATGCCATGAAGGAAATGAGACAGAAAAACTAATTGAAAAGGAATACAATTATGAAGAAGAATTGATTAGTGCTTTAGATGAACTAAGAGAAGAAAACAAGTCACTCAAAAAATAAATGATGAAACAAAAGGAAAGTGTTCACATTTTTTAAGAATCCCAATAGGTCATTGAGAACTTAAGAACTCAGCTAGAAGAAGCCAGAGAGATCGAAGAAAATCTTGAATATCAAAAGAATTATTTGCAAGCCAACATAGTAGCACATAAGGAAGAAGAAGAAATGAGAGAGAACATATTGAAATATCATCTTAAGGAAATAACTAACGATCTAAACCAACTTGAGGCAAAGTTTGGTCAAGAAGAGAAAGGACTTGAAGAAGAAACAATCACATTAAAAATTCATCTTGAAGAAGAGAAAATAACATAAGAGTCATGAAGTCTCAGAGAATGAAGAAAGAAGAAGAGGTTGAGAAACTTGAAGAAGAAGTTGTCACATTAAGAAGTAAAATTGTCAAGCTCAACAAGAACGTTAAAGAGACAGAAACATCCACAACAGTTATAGAGAATGAAGAGAAGCACTCTAGGTTGCTAGAAAATAAGAATGAAGAAAATAGAAAGAGTTATGTAGAAGTACTCAAAGGAAGGAATCATGGTAAACCAGAATCTAAGAAAACTCTTGAAGATACATCTTCAAGAAGACCATCCATGTTCAAGCAACAAAGAAGTTTCAATCATGATCATGATTAGTGAAGGCAAAAATTTAGAAGGACTACACCACAAAGAATATCATTCACTCCCAGGTATGCAAACTTATTTCATGGTCATTGTTTTTATTGTACTAATTTTGGTCATAGGGTTGCAGATTGCAGGGATTATAAAAGAAATATCCAAGCAATAAATGCCTATGTGGCCCCATGTAACATTGAATGTTACAAATGCCATAACTATGGACACATAGAGAGTGATTATAGAAGAATGATCAATACTTCCATGAAAGAGAACATTGATATCAGATATAAGAAATTATGGATAAGAAAACACAAAGAACAAGTGAACAAAGACCAGGCCCCAGAGATCGCAAGATTGACAATAAAACGAGATGAAGAAAATTCTACAGAGAAAAAGAAAGATATCAGATATAGAAAGCTTTGGAAAATAACTGAAAGAAAAGAAGGATGGGTAAATAAGGAACAGGCTCAAGAGATTGTACTTTCAGGAATTGTAGTGAAAGATGAATCCACAGACAGAAAGAAAGAAGTCATAGCTCAAAGAGATGATGAATCTACCAATGAAGATGATGATGAATACACATCAGAGCAGGAATTGTTTTGAGCCATCCATCTTAGAGACTCCCAGATAATATGAATAATAGACAAAGGGAGTCTATGCGGTAGCTGGGATAGACCATAGAACCATCCTTCAAGCATCTTGCAAAATTTGAGTAGACAAATTTAGTGCATTTAGTTAGCAGAAGTACAATATGATATATTAATCAGTTGTAGTAGAACTTCATGATAGTACAGTGACATATGAGTCAAAATTATGGACATTTGTGTAGCAGAGTCTTGAACAATATGGGCAGATATGGACGTGAAATCATCTTTTCTGAACGAGGAACTTGAAGAAGAAGTCTACATTGAACAACTGGTTCCCAGAGCATGGTACTCTAGACTGGATAAATATCTATAGCGGGCAGGGTTCATAAAAGGAAGTGCAAACATCAACCTCTACATCAAGGTAACTCAAGATGGTATTCTATTAATTGAAGTTTATATTGATGATATTATTTTTTGAAGTACTAATGACAGGTTAAGCCAAAAATTTGCAAAGGATATGCAAAATGAATTTGAAATGTCATTACTTGGAGAACTATCCTTCTTTCAGGGTCTTCAGATACATCAAAGCAACCAAGGAATTTTTATTTCTCAAACTAAGTATATCAGAGAAATGCTAAATAGGTTCGGAATGGAAGATTGAAAACCAGCTACCACTCCTGTGAAAACCAGTTGCAAATTGAGCAAAGATGATGATTCAAGGTCTACATACTAGAGGCAATACAAGTCAATTATTGGTAGCTTACTATAGGTGACAGCATCCAGACTAGATGTAATGAAGGCAGTTGGACAGGTGGCATGATTTCAAGCAGCACCAAAGGAATCACATGTATTAGTAGTAGAGAATATTTTCAGATATCTCAAAGGAACATAAGAGTTTCGATTATGGTATCCAAAAGGAAAGGATCTATAACTTTTTCCTACATAGATGCAGATCGGGAGGGTTGCATTGATGACCAACGAAGCACCAATGGAGCAGCATTCTACTTGGGTGAGTGTTTAGTATCTTGGATAAGAAAGAAACAATCATCATTATCTTTATCTACAGTTGAAGTGGAGTATATTGCAGCAACAAGATGTTGTACTCGGGTTCTATGGATGAAACAAACTTTGATAGATATACAGGTTGAGTATGGTGAGCCCATTCCAATATATTGTGATAAAACAAGTGCCATCAGTATCTCAAAGAACTCGGTGATGCACTCCAAGACGAAGAACATTCCAATAAAGTATCACTTTCTATAGGAACATGTTGCAGAGAAGAACATCATGGTTGAATATGTGGGCACAAAAGAAAAAGTGGCAGAAATATTTACAAAACTGCTTCCAAGGGAAGCCTTTGAGTATTTTCGCCAGAGACTTAGAGTAATTTCTACTCCAAAATGAATGCTTTTGAATTCTTATCTTACATGTCTTAGATTTACACAAGGAAGCACCATAAAGAGGACAGTTTAGGTTGGGGGATCAGTTTCAGGAAGAGTTCAGTTACGGGGAGTATCCCCAAGGACAGTTCAGTTAGGGGCAGCATCCCCGGATGGAAAGATACATTTTCCATTGATGACAAAGGGGGAGAGATTTATTAGATGCAAAGGTAAATGCTTGGAGAAAAAGCACAGAGGCATGGTTCCAGGGGTAGAGATGGTCACAGGGGGGGCATAAGTGATATGACTTCAATATTGCATCAGAGTGTTTCCATCAATGCCAAAGGGGGAGATTGTTGATTAATTGGGTTGGTTCTCATTGATGTCAACCCTTGAATAAATTCTGGTAGCAAATTCCAATAGCACAAAGGTTTGGGTAATGGACCCAAGTTTGTTTGATGGATAATGGTATGAGTTTTGATATATTTGCAGGAAAGACTATTCTATATGAGTAGTACATATCATGCCATTTCCAATGGTATGTGGAATGCCACATAACTCCTCACGATTAGAGAGTTATGGCCATGTGAAGTTGGAGAACCCTCATGAGTCATCTAGAAACCCCAAAAGGTCAAAGTAGTCAAAGTAGTGCAAAGAAGAAATTATCTAAATAATAAAGTGAAGTGATGAGTATACTATAAGTCAAAGTAGATACAAAATAAATTATTTAAATAATAAAGTTAATGGAGAAATTACTAAGTGGACAAGTGGTTAGAAGTGAGTTAGCCTTAAAATAAGGAAAGTGGGTTAAGATGGTTTGAAGGTAATTTAAATAATAAATTTAAGTGATGAGTGTACTATAAGTCAAAGTGGATACAAAAGAAATTATTTAAATAATAAAGTTAATGGATAAACTACTAAGTGGACAAGTGGTTAGAAGTGGGTTAGCCCTAAAATAAGGAAAGTGGGTTAAGATGGTTAGAAGGTAACCCCTTGAGGAAGCTACATGAAAGTATAAATAAGAGGCAAGGCTTTCTTATTTTAAATCACACTTGAGCATATTGAATATATACAAGTGACTAGAGTAACAAAAGGATATATAAGCTAAATTTCAAAGGGAAGGTGAATTAAATAAGGTTGAAATTCAAGGGAGGATAAATTCTTTTGATTATGCTTTCTAAGGTATGTTATTTACAGGTATTCTCACCATTTTCACAATAATTTTTTTTCTAGAATGATTCAGACCACAAAAGTGGGAGGCATTGAGGAAACATATCCAAGTAGTTGTGATAAAAATTTCATCTTGTGGATCACTGTATTTTTGGAGTTACACTTTGTGGGAAATAGGGTTTGTGGCTAGTCCTGAAACTAGTCTAAAACAAGTGTTTCGGGTAAAAACGTCATAACTTATTCATAACAGATCCAAATTCGGTAAGACCAAATGTATTGGTTAGAGTACAATCTGTACTATTATTTATATCATTTCCAGATACATACAACAAATATTTTGTGTGGGGAACGCTCTAAAAGTTCACTCTCCAGAATAAGACAGAATTCAACAAGGTATGCCATTTTTTCTATAACTCCTTTTCTGAGAGGTTCCAAGTAGTGCAACCTAGAGGAATTTCATAAAGAAAATAAAGAAAATTGTGTATTGTTTTCAAATCTTTATTCATTAAGGGTACATAGTTATAATCATTTCAATTTAGGGTTGTTGACTAATCCAAAATTAGTCATGTGAGACTAAAGTAAAGTTTGATGAAAATGCTAGTCTCTTGTTGTTAAAGTTAAGGAAGGTTTGCAGGTATGTGATCATATACACCAGGTCTATTACAGAGTTACAAATCATATTTGGATGATGAAATTGATGAGGGATTTTGGTTGAGGTACATGTTGGGTACATGGTTGAGACAAGTAGTTGATGAGTTGGCACATACATGAGGTGTATAGTTGATGATGTTGGTACATATTGATGAGTCATAGTGTATGTGTATTTGATACATGATTAGTACATACTTGGCACATGGTTGGAGGCACTTGTTAGTAGTATTGTTGACACATGGATTATGGATGATGTAGCATACTTGTCTTGGTATATTATTAGAAGCACGTATTGATCTTGGTGATGATTATGAGTTGTTGTGTTATGCTTGGTTGATGCACATCTTTGAGAGTTGTCTTGGTGATTGATCTTGGTGAGTAGATATGATTTGGTTGATAATATTGATGAGACAGGTTGTTGTGATAGGTTGTTTGGACAGGTTGTTGTGACAGGTTATTTGTACAGGTCTGGTGCATGGTTGATGCGCTTGTTCATGGTACAGGTTGAGGTATAGGTTGATGCATGGTTGATGCACTTTTTTATGGTACAGGTTGATTATAGGTTGTTTGGTACAGGTTGGTGCATGGTTGATGCACTTGTTTATGGTGCAGGTTGATTACAGGTTGAGGTACATGTTGATGCATGGTTCAGGTTATTGGTACAGGTTTTTTGGTGCAAGTTGATTGGTAGAGATTTACATCAGTATATCTCACAGTGATAGTGTGATAGTGGTTCCATCAATCTACTTATACGTCAGGGTGGTTGGATGGGGAAAGGATAGGTGGTTGTAGCCACCTTCCTGTTGTAAACGAAGAACATAGGGGGTTGTATCCTCCTTCTAGTTGTGGCCAAAGAATAGGGGAGTTGGAGCTTCCTTCAGGTTGTAGTCTGAGAAACTAGGGGGTTGGAGCCTCCTTCCAGTTGCAGCTGGAAAACAAAGGAAGTTGGTGCTTCCAATGAATGTAATTCTTAAATACATATAAGAAAAAACATTATGTGGTTTTCTCCTGCTTTGGGTTTCCACGTAAAAACATTGGTGTACTGTGTATCTGTATGATTGTTCATTTGTTCATTGTTTATTTACTCTGCAACTATTGGATGATAATGCGACATTGATATAACACTTGCATTTTATGGTTAAAAAGGATTAAATTTCTATATTACTGATTCAGCCCCCCTCTAAGTAATCCAACAATTATAACTTAAGTAATTATTTTGGGTTTCTAGCTGAGGTTACCATATTCATATGATTTCTCCAAGGTTACTTCATGTTCCAAGAAGTTTGTAGCAGGTTCTGGAAGGATTTCCCAGCTTGTTGTGTAAGTTTTAAAAGTCAAAATAATTTTTAAATTTAAAAAGGCACCTATAGAAAATTTCGCAGCACGTGTTGTCAAAGGCGCTGCAAACTGGTAATTTTGGGACAGTTTGCAACGAATTAGTACACAACAAATTCATTTTTGCATAATCACTTTTAAATTCTAATATGGATGATTCTTAATATTTTTGTGGCGATGAATCATAATATATTGGAATTTCTAACCAAAGCTCAACCTAACCCAGTTTGTATTTTGGGACAAATTTTGAAATCACCATCTACAGGAAAGTTTGCAGCGAATCCTGAAATTGTGTTGCAAACTCTAACAGTTTGATAAATATGAATTGTAGGAGGGATGCCACATATCTGAGGGGGTTTGAATGGTTTCCTAGGAGGTATTTGGACATGAGGGACATGTGTTCCATCACCAAATCAAGCAGCATGACCTGTTTCAAAAGAATTTATCACAATAAACAAGATCCAAAAAAATAGGAGCTAGGTGGATTTTTTGTTTCACCTTGTTGTAACAACTCCTAGAGAAAAGGGAATCCAATGTAACCACTTGGGATTCAACCTATTTAGAGTAGGAAGGATTGATACACAATAGATAGTAGTGGTTTTTTTGAGGAAAGGTTGGAGTTCATGATCCAAGAGAGGAGAGAGCCTGAGGAACAATTTAGTTGCTTATTTGTAAGCCTAAGGGCCTATTTGTAATCACATTTTCTTCCATTAAAGATTCATGAGAGTTGTTTCTTAGATTGTATTCTTTGTTTTCCATTTATTTTTGTTATGTTATTGATTGAATATATTGCAGGTTTTGAGGATCATAGGTTGTCTTTGATTAATGGATCCCTGAGCAGCAAAGGATCTGTTGTAGCTGGCTTGTTAATCATTGTTTATGTTCAAGAATTTTTCAATCTATTTTGTAGAGAGGATCTTTGTTTAGTAGACATTCTTCTTTTGTTCACTTTCCTTTCTTCTAATCATCATCATATAAGCTCTTAAGTTGATATTTATCTTGATTTCCTTCAATCTGCAGATCACTGACCTATAGTTAGATTGTTTTCCTCTTTCTTGTTTTCTGGTTGATACACCCAATTTAAATTGATTTAAATTTTAAAATTATGATGGGTATTAGGATTATTCTTAAAGCAGTCTAAGAACAACTTCTAGTGCTAACGTTTTTGGCGTCGTTATCGGGGATGAAGTTGAATATCTTCCCTGGGTTATACTACAAAGGTCATTACCATTTCTTGATGGTGAGCAAGGATTGGTGACAGAAAAGACTGCATACCTTTTCACCTAGTGACTCCACTCCATGAATAAATAATCTATTGGTGATTTCACTGATTTAAGATGACAAAGGCCATGGAGGCTATCTTGGCACGAAGGTTTTCACCTCTCAATTTTTCAGTTGTCCCTAGTTTTCCAAATCTAGTGCCTCCTCCATCAGAATGGATGGTTTATGTTCTTGTTTTAAAAAAAGATAAGGAGGATAATCCTTCCCAACATCTTGTTACATTTCATCAATGCATGGATCAACTAGGCATACTTCATGAGGATGTATTGATGAAAATTTACATGTACTCTTTAAAGGGTGGTGCATGAGAATGGTATTTTTCTCTTCATGCTTCTAGCATATGTTCCTTGAGATATTTCCATGTTGCATTCAAAAAACATTGTAAAAGGTACTTTCCACATGAACTGCTTCTTGAAGATTGTTGTGAAAAATATGAATCTTGAGCTCAAAGGAAAATAGATTTTTCCTCGTATCATGAACTTTATGAAGGTCTTGCTTAAACAAAAATTAAAGAAGAGTTAGTTTGTGAAGAAAACATTTTAAATTCTTTTATTAAAGAGGAGCTTGAAAAATATGGTCATGATCTACACTTTTTCGATCACTTGCATTTACCTTTCATACTGCATGTTCAAGATCAACAATTTTTAAAGAAGGAATCTTTAGATCTTGAAATAAGTGATAGTCATGTGCAAGAAAAAATTGATCATGAAATGGTTGAAGAGATTTTTCAAGATAAAAAACTAGTAGATCATGTTAACCGATGTTTAAATCAACATTTTTATGACATATTTGAAGTTGAAAACTCCATTTTCTAGTTATGAAGAAGAGAAAGTGTATTTTCAGCAAAATTTTGTTGCAGGATCATACAATGAGCCCATCATTGAAAAATCTTATGAGCATATTTCTCAAGTTTTATCCCTTAATGGTCAACCTTTGTTTGATCAATATGGAGACAGTGATGTTGAAGAAGATGAACAACCACTAATTTTTGAAGATCAAAGATTTAATATTTCTAATCATGAGTCAAAAAGATCTCAGGAGAGGCGGTGTAGTTCCAAAAGGAATATGCCATATTTGTTCGGTCATAAAGAACAAGTGGAAGATTGTCTTGCAAAACATCAGTTAGATGAGCATAATTGGTCAAAGAAATTACTCCATCAACTACCACCGGAGATCAACAAGTCTTCATTCACCATTCTTGTACTTGAATCTGCAACAAATATTGAACTACATGTGATCAACAGTGATATCAGCCTACAACAATTTTCAGTTTTGCAAACAAATCAAATTGCAGAAGATCTAACACTGAGACAATTTTATTTCTTGGATCAGTTGGAGGTTTTTTATAAGTTTCAAGATCCAATAGCATCATGGATGGATTCGTCATTTCCACAGATCCAAAATGCCACAAGTTTGGGCATCTCATCAATTTGCAGTTGTGAGTACATGTTTTTTGTGGAATTTTTGTTGTTCATGATATGCTCTCTTCATGTCTTCTTACTTAGCTACAAACAAGGATTGCATTTCATCAGTGAGATGATTTTATGGCTTCATTGGAAATATAATTAAACTTGATCAAGAAACAATTTTGTTGATTGGAGTAGGAGTAGGAGTGTGCATAAATAATCTTTCTGTGCAAATATTTGGTTTTCAGTTTGTGTACAACATTCAATTTTCATAGTGTGGTCAGGTTGCAGTTTGAGAATATTTTCAGATTTCAATAAATGAGAAAAGGAGCTCTTCGCTCACTGTTTTGCAAGGACCAATGGATAAGGTATTGGAACTGCCATGTTCTTGGAGCCTCACATGGAGGTCTCCATCCCCTATGGAACTAGATGTTAACACATAGGATGTACAGGAGTCAATGTATAGAAAGTTGATCAAAGTACAGTTACAAAAGTCTTTCATTCATGATGGTGGTTGTCATCATTAGTAGAAGAGGGAAATTTTTGGTCATATATGTTTTGTCCTTTGACCAAGTTATGAGAATCCTTGGTCATGATTGACCTATTTTGGGACTTCGACAGCCTGTCGAAGGCGAAGCGCAAGTTGAAGCAAACATCGTGGGATCTCGGCCCCTTTTTAGGGATTTTTGGGTTTTGGGGTATGTAACGGGTATGGGAATGTCGGCCCATGGGTTTACCCATGTTTAGGCCCTTTTTGTAATGTATAAATAGAATTCTAGGCGAGGTAAGAAGAGAGAAGGTCTTTTGGTACCTTGCTAAGTGCTAAGTGCAAGTGTGGATTGTAGATGCTCTGTGCATACTATGTGAGACTTGTAGAGCTAAGTGCAAGTGATTGTAAGAGACTGTGGAAAGGATTTGTGTTGTAACTCGGAGAAGGAGAATCTACCGAAGTGCTTGCAGATCTCCTATCCTCTGTGGAGTAATATCTCATGGCTCTGTGCATGTAGAAGATTGACATAAGGAAATAAAAGAGAAGAAGAGTTGGTGGACGTAGCTCCAGGTTGGGGGTGAACCATGTATATCCTGTGTTGTGGTTGCTTTGTTCTTTATGGTTGTTCTCTTGTTCATGTGATTAAATGCTTAGTGCACTGATATATGCTTAGAAGAATCTAATATGATAGCGTAGTGTTGAATAATGTGAATTAATGTTATATCTAATCTATGTTGATGTGCTTAGTGCTTGAATATATCGGATATGTGTGAATACTGTGCTGCTCTGTTATTATGGTTTATCTGCACTGTAAAATAAGGTTGGATATTAATGAACTATAAATGCTAAGTTCTCTGTAAACGTGTTGTAATCACATATCAGTGTCCCAGCTAAGGTTGCAGACACCTGAGTCCTGCAACCACCTCTGCCTCTACCTCGGGTGAGACTTCATCTGCTTCGCAGGTGTTGCCGAAAGGGCCAATAGTTAGGGTTTTATTAGTGCTCTCTTGAGCATTGAACCCTGGGTCTGCCCCTCTTCCAATAAATGGTTCTGTTGTCGGGATCTGAAACTGTGATTGTTGGGGACTGAAGAAAATAAAGCTTTATGTGTAGATCTGTTGCCCTAGTGCGCAGTATTCTACTTGACCTGTAAAGCTATGTGTTGAGAAGAGAAGTTAGATCTGAAGAAAAGAGGTAAGATCATGAAGATTTGTGCTCTAATAAAGGTAAAGTGAAAAAAAAAATCAATTAAAGAGGCAAGATCTAAAATCTTTGTTCTTTGTTAAAGGTAAGATAAGTGGAAATTTTTGTTTCAAAAGAATGGATCTAGGTATGTTTGATAAATTTTGTCCTAGCTTGAAAAATAGGGCACAACTAGATGAAAGAAGGTTTGATATGAGTAGATCTGATAGAAATAATGAAAGGTATGTTATCCCTATTCATAGAAAGAATGTTTGGACTAACAAATGAATGCAGGACCCTAGAAAGATTTTTTTGCAGGTTAGCTACTATGATCCTAGTGCGTAATATAGGAAGGATTGGAGATCATTTAAGAGAAAGAGATGATTAACTCTTTGTTACAGTTGTAGAAGACTGGGACATCTTGCTAAGGAATGCCTTGGTAGAAGACCTAGTTGTATTTGTTGTCAAGCTGTGGACCATGAAGTTTTGGATTTCCCTAGAATGATTTCTAAGGTTGAAAGAATGAATATGAGACAAGATAACCCTAAGGAATATCAAGAAACTAAGACCATGGAAGAACCCCAGAAAGAATCAAAGAATGTATTGCTACAAATGAAAGAAACCCTGAATGATCACAGAAATATCAACTTATCAGAGAGCTTCAAAGAAAAAGAATACATAGAGACAAGAATAGGATACTTCGACATTGACTGTGTTCTGGATGAAGAAACACAGGTGAATATCATGACAGAAAGGACTTGGGAAATTTTAGGAAATCTTGTTATGATTCCTTCATTGGGGGGAATAGGATTATTTAGAGGAAATTTGATAACCCTATGTGGAATACTCACCCAAATATCTATGAATGCTCATGGAACTTTGACAGAAGAAGATTTTGAGGTTGTTAAATTTATTGAGAACAATGCCCCATTTGCTATATTACTAGGAAAAACTTGGATTGAGAAAGATTAGGCCAGAACAAAAGAGACAAAGCCTTAGAACAAAAGAAGCAAGAATTAAAATATTTCATGACTATGAGGATAGCACACTTGATTGAAGAACAGGAGAACAAATAAAAGTTGTTCAGAACCAGAAACTTGGATGTCGAAGTGGAAGGCACACAAGAAGACTCACCGAAGAGTAGATCACCTACCCCAGACAGAGAAGAAGTATTGGCCTTGAACCCTATGAAAGAATATCAACAGCGTGGAGTTACTATGCTAAAAGGAGATAAGAATCAGAATGGAAAGAGGAATACTGAGATAAATATTATATGGAAGAAGGATAGAACGCTCAGTAAGAAGAGAGCAAAGATATAAAAGTTACAGAAGGTTCCAGAAGGGACTTTGCAGAAGGAAAGTTTCCAAAATTGGAACTTCGTCGGGATATCAAAACAATGCAACATGGCACTTCACCATGGCAAAGAAATATAGCCGTTGAAAGAATTATAACCATTATCCCGACGCCTTGAACCGTTAGAATAGCAGTTATGGCCCAAAATCTCACCATCAGACCATTGGGACCGCACCACAATGGACATAACCACATTGATGAAGGCCTCTCATCCATTGGAGAGATTTGTTACATCGTGTCTACTTATTTTGTCGACTGTTTCACCAAGAACACTTTTGCAAATTGTATCCAAGCCAACCCATTACTAATGTGTTGTGTTTATTGAGATCAACACCTGTTTTATTTCTTTGAGTACTCATTCATCCACCCGAGTTATCCGATATAAGCATGCATGTCGGATGAGCTCATCACGACAGAGAAATTCATTGAAGAAGTTATAATCGACATTATGGCTGAGAAGGTGATGTCCATCGGAATTCAGGCTTCATCGACGCGAGGAGTGCAAGCCTCCCCATCGACTGCTCATGGATCTGGACCATCCCGACCTGCAGTAGAGAAAATAACCAAGCATCCAGATGACTTAGTGAATTAAAATTTAATCTCGATTATCCTTCCCAACTACATCTTGCCTATGGTTGGTGCAGTGAGTCGTGACAGTGTCCCGAGAGACTTTGATTACACCATGGTTACTGCATACCTCCAGAAGGGGATACGTGAAGTTAGAAAACAAAAGGATAAGATCGCGATGTTGAAGTTCAATGACTTCAACCTAGGGGACCGTAAGAACTATAGTATGATCGCTCCTTACAAGTATTTGACTAGGACGAAGGGGAAGAACTCAAAAATAATCCCCCAACTATGGACTATGAATCTCGCACAGTCCACCCTATTGAATGTGATGAAGATTCCACACTTTGGAAGGCACCAGGAGGTTAACACGTGTGTTAAGCTCCTGTTATCATGTTACCATGGTGGATATCTATGGCTAGATAGACGCATCATATTCGATCTGACGCTAATCCATAGGATCAGCGGATTGAGCATGCAGGGACCTGACCCACGAGACTTCTACCCATGGAAGGCTACAGATCGCGCACTGGCATAGAGGATCAAAGACACATATGGTGATGTAGAAAAGGGGATGCAAGGATACAAGATAGCTTCCATCAAGAATGGCACAGTGCGCCTAGCCTGCCAGCTGATCGTAGAAAATCTCGTGAGAAAGAATAGACCTACACAACTCACAAGATTCGATGTTGACCTCACCGGGAAATGTGTAGAAGGGCTCCAAATGAACTGGGTGAAGTACCTATTCAACCAGCTGGAATTGGATTGTTGTGAAGCTCAGAATCAGGGCTATGAGTTCCACTTTAGCTGGCTTCTTATCCTCATAATGTTTACTGCTTGGGAGATGTTGAAAGGTGCGACCTTCCTGGACATTGAGTCATTCGAACAACTCACTGCAAAGTTCACCACGCTCTGGTACTCGAGCAATATGGGAAAATAGTGGCAATTGAATGCAGTATTCCATACATTCTATCTGAAGTTGAAGAGGGCCATCGAATTTGTCCCTCGCATGACACCAAACACCCTGTACCAGTTCAGACCTCTCATGAAGTTTCACACAGATCAACACTTATTTTATATCACTGCGCACATAGATGAGCATAAAGAAGAGATTCAGTCATACTAAAATCTCACAGACGAGGACCTTGAGGAGATAACCAAGGACTAGTCAGCGAACCTCCTTATCCCTGCTGACCATGTAGAAACGTCTGATCCCGAACTAATTGGAAACTCGGAGGCCACTCACAAAGAACACGACACACTTGGAACCAGCAAAAGGAAGAAGACCGAAGAAGTACAAAACTTGAGCAGTGCATCAGATGAAACTGATTCAGTATCACCTGGATGAGGAGGTGATGACGAAGTAGATAGAGAAGAGACCAATGGAAAAGAAGATCAAAAGAATTAAGGAGAAGTAATACTGCCTAGGGATCTTGTTGATGAGGTTGATCCCTCGAATAAAAGAAAGGTTTCCCCCATAAAACCCACCTCACGGAAGAAGTCAAGAGCGATCAAAACCACGACGTGAACCATGCTCACGGTCGATGACTTTGACTTCATCATTGCAGATGTAGCATATGCCTCGTAGGACATCTTGCAGAAACACAAAGCCAAGCAACAAAATACGTATGATAGAATCGAGGTTGAACTCAGAGGGGTATAGCAGGCCCTTCAATATAGCCATGCAGTATCCACTGTGCCCCCATCATCAGAAGCACCAAATTTGGGAGATGATCCTACCCAACTCCGCAAACTAGCTGATGCGATCGAAGCTCAACTTTGTCGTGCACAGGAAGAAACATAACATGCCATAGAGGCCCTAAAGAAAGTGCAAAAAGTAGTCATAGAGCAACGCCAAGTTGCACAGCAGGAGAAGGTTTCTCTCCAAACAAAGTTTGAAGAGGAGAAAGCACAAATCCAGCAAGAGAAAGAGAAGTTTCTCACATAATATCTCGGATTCAAAGGAGCAGTCAGCAAATCACTTTTCTCTGTGACAGGCTTAGAGCAAAAAGAGGAAGAACCAGTAGAGCATCAAGTAGCGCAGCTTGCAGAAGCTATCTAGTAGCATCAGCAGAGAATCACAGATCTGGAGCTACGAACAGTTCCCAACACTCTGTAGGATGTACGAGATCAAAAAGAATCAACTGCTCGAAGCACAGTTGAGAGAATCAAGGCCCTCACCATGGAATGTAAACAGATAAGTGATCGCAGTGCCCAGACTTATGAGCGACTCAGTGAGGATACTGAATTCAAGGCACTGGAGTCTCAACTCTAGGAGGCAAAGCAGCAAGAAGAAATAGTATAGGCATAGTCGAATCCCTTTCCAGTAGTCAAGAGGATGAAGCAATCCCAAGAACAACACACTGCTTAACAGCAACTCCACACCATTCAGAGAAAATTCATGGAAGTGACTCAGAGGCTCCAACCAATACAGGATGAGGCTTGCCAAATCTTTGCAGATATTGAAGGCCAAGGAGTGGAACTGGAGAAAGTTGTCACTGTAGTTGAACAACGCTTGGAGGGACCTATCAACGAAGTAGTTATCAAAGAGTTCACCAAGCAGGAGGTTGTGGCGCAACAACAAGTCAAAGCAGCTCGAGCCAAGCTCGATGCTTTTGAAGAAGAGCTACCCAAATCAGAGTGACTCAGGATGAGTCACAGGTGAGTTTTGGGGACATGTTGGCCCTTGACCAAGTTATGAGAATCCTTGGTCATGATTGACCTATTTTGGGACTTCGACAGGCTGTCGAAGGTGGAGCACAAGTCAAAGCAGAGATCGCGGGATCTCGGCCCCTTTTTAGGGATTTTTGGGTTTTGGGCTATGTAACGGGTATGGGAATGTCGTCCCATGGGTTTACCCATGTTTAGGCCCTTTTTGTAATGTATAAATAGAATTCTAGGTGAGGTAAGAAGAGAGAAGGTCTTTTGGTACATTACTAAGTGCTAAGTGATAAGTGCAAGTGTGGATTGTAGACGCTTCGTGTATATTGTGTGAGACTTGTAGAGCTAAATGCAAGTGATTGTAAGAGATTGTGGAAAGTCTTTGTGTTGTAACTTGGGGAAGGATGATATAGTGAAGTGCACGCAGATATCATGTCCTCTGTGGAGTAATATTTCATGGCTCTGTGCATGTAGAATATTGGCATAAGTAAATAAAAGAGAAGAAGAGTTTGTGGATGTATCCCCGGGCTGGGGGTGAACCACGCATATCCTGTGTTGTGGTTGCTTTGTGATTTATGGTTGTTCTCTTGTTCATGTGATTAAATGATTAGTGCACTGATAAATGCTTAGAATAATCTAATATGATATCTTAGTGCTGAATAATGTGAATGAATGTTAGATCTAATCTATGTTGATGTGCTTAGTGATTGAATATATCAAATCTGTGTGAATACTGCACCGCTCTTTTATTAGGGTTTATTTGCACTGTAAACTAAGGCTGGATATTAATGAACTATAACTGCTAAGTGCTCTGTAAAGTTGTTGTAATCACAAATCGGTGTCCCAACTAAGGTTGTAGACATATGAGTCCTGCAACCACCCATGCCTCTACCTCGGGTGATACTTCATCTTCTTCGCAGGTGTTGCCGAAAGGGCCAGTAGTTAGGGTTTTGTTGGTGCGCTCTTGAGCATTGAACCCTGGGTCTGCCCCTATGCCAACAATATGTCTCTTAGTTTAAATCCTTCATACAGTCTTCCGTTACCTATTATCATCATCCAAATGAAAGCTTATATTTCTTTCTTGTAACCATTGTATATTGTTGTAAACTATTACATATTTTATGTGTTGCAAACTCTTTGCACTTATCAAAAGCCTACAGTATTGGTATCCTAAAGTTTGGAAATCTTCAAGTTTGTTATATTATACCAATAAGAGAAATTTGTAGTTTCCTCTTGCAACAGTAACCTCATCCACTATATTTTTTATGATGCTGCAAATTGTGCGTTGTGAACCCTCTATTTTCTGATAGAGAAAACCCTCCTCAACTAATATTCATTCAGGTCCAAGGTTTTAACCTTTCAAAAAACATTTTTCTCCTCAAATGTGGAAAGTCTGGCAAGCTTGTCATAAAAACCTAGTCCAACTTGCACTGCGAACTTAACAAGTGCACCACAAACCCTCTGTTTTACACAGAGTTTCTTCAAATTCTACTTGTATGCAACCTTATCCAAGTTGGATTTATCTTCTTCTTTTCTCACCTCGTACTTGCAGCCTGTTCATCCTCAAACTGTTGGTGTGCATATGATTATAACCTGAGTAATGATTTTGGGTCTGAACTGAGGTTACCATATTCATATGATTTCTCCAAGGTTATTTCATGTTCCAAGAAGTTTGTAGCAGGTTCTGGAAGGATTTCCTAGCTTGTTGTGCAAGTTTTAAAAGTCAAAATAAATTTTAAATGTAAAAAGGCACCTACAGGAAATTTTGTAGCATGTGCTGTCAAAGGCGTTGCGAACTGGTAATTTTGGGATAGTTTGCAATGAATTAGTACACATCAGAGTCATGTTTTCATCATAACGTTTAAATGCAGATCTGGGTTCTTCTAAAAAATTTTGTGGAGATGAATCATAATATATTGGACTTGCTGACCAAAAATAAACCTGACCCAGTTTATTGTTTGGGAGAACAATTGAAATCATCATCTATAGGAAAGTTTGTAGTGAATCTTGAAATTGCATTGCAAACTCTAATAGTTTGATAAATACGAGCTATAGGAGGGATACCACATGTTTGAGGGGGTTCGAATGGTTTACTAGGAGGTATTTGGACATGAGGGACATGTTTTCCATCACCACATCAAGCAGCATGACCTGTTTAAAAAGTAATTTATCACAATAGACAAGATCCAAAAAAAAGGAGGTAGGTGGATTTTTTGGTTCATCTTGTTGTAACAACTCCTAGAGAAAAGGGAATCCAATGCAACCACTTGAGATTCGACCTATTTAGAGTAGGAAGGATTGATACACTATATATAGCAGTGTTTTTGTTGAGGAAAGGTTGGAGTTCATGATACAAGAGAGGAGAGAGCTTGAGGAGCAGTTTAGTTGCTTATTTGTAAGCATGAGGGCCTGTTTGTAATCACATTTTCTGCCATTAAATATTCATGGGAGTTGTTTCTCGGATTGTCTTCTTTGTTTTCCATTTCTTTTGTTATCTTCTTGATTGAATATATTGTAGGTTTTGAGTATCAAAGGCTTCCTTTGATTAATGGATCCCTGAGAAACAAAGGATATGTTGTAGTTGGTATGTTAATCATTGTTTATGTTCAAACATTTTTCAATCTATTTTGTAGAGAGGATCTTTGTTTAGTAGGCATTCTTATTTTTTTCACTCTTGTTTCTTCCAATCTTCATCATATAAGCTCTTAACTTGGTATTTAGCTTGATTTCCTTCAATATGCAGAGTGGTTTTGACTCCATGACCAATGTTAGATCATTGATTTGCAGTCAGACTGTTGCCCTCTTTCTTGTTCTTTCTTGTTGATCCGCCCAATTTAAATTGATTTAATTTTTCAAATTATGATGGGTATTTGGCTTGTTATTAAAGTAGTCTAAGAAAAAATTCTAGTGCTAATAGTTGGGACCCTTACTTTTTGAGGCCCCATGGTGCGATCTAGTCCTTACCTAACTTTTGGGGGTTATGGTTTTTCAGCTCCAAGGAACCTTGGCCTTCAAAAGCAAGCATAGAGTTAGCATTGAAATTGGCACAGGAAAAGGAAAACCATGAAGTTTTTTAGGGTTTCCAACATCTCATCTTGGGGGTTCTTAGATCAAAAGCTAACCCCAAGTGCCCTTGGCCATGAATATTATGTTAGTAAATATGCAAGGGTTATGGGGTAGAACCAAAAAACTATCCCTAAGAAGATTCATTTTTCAAAATCATCCAGATGTTGTTTTTTCAAGGAGACCATGGATTTATGTCAACCTATAATCATCGAACTCAGTAAAATGTTGTCGGGATGGGTGTTTTCTGGATTGGATGTTATAGGTTCTTCAGGTGGGATTATTACAGGTTTATCCTCCTTTGTTTCAATTGTTAATGTCTTCTCTATGAAATCAAGGATTTGCACTGAGGTTTTCAGCAAAAACCTAGACCATAATTTTCTTATATGAAACATTTATGGGCCTTATATTGATCGGGAGGACTATTGGAATTATCTGCTCAACCTCAATATATTGGGTGGGGACCTCAATTTTACTCTATTTGTGAGGAGATATGGGGGGATTCTGTGAGAGAGGATTATTTATCTCATTTCTTCTTAAGAAAATTTGAACATAATGGCCTAGTCAAAATCGATCCAGTGGTAATCTGAACGAATTGGTGTAATAAAAGGAGTGGTCATAATAGTGTCCTTAAGCTCTCGGATAGATTCCTTGTTCATCATTCTATCTTACAGGACATTGGTGACTTTAGATCATGGGTGGGGAAAATAATATGTTTGGACCATTTTCCTATATTTATTGAAGTGGACAAGCCACATGACCTGATAGGGACCTCATTCAAATTTAATCCCTCTTGGATTCAATTAGATTAATTCCAAACCCTAGTTTTGGAAACTTGGGAGCACTATCAGGATAAGAAAGTTCACTCCTTGAGATTGAATATGAATTGGAGAGGATGTATGGTGGTGAGCACTTGAGATAGTTGGCATCAATGAATTTGGACGAAGGTAGATTGTTGGAGGCTCGAAGACACAATATATTACTGGAACAAGAAAAGCAGTGGCACCTCAAGAGTCGAGTTCTTTGGTTGTCAGTAGGGGATCTCAATACAATATTTTTCCAGAAGTATACCCACCTCAGCTAGATATTCAATACTATTTGGGAATTTTGCAATGTTATGGAGGGAAGGTTCGGGGCTTCTCAAACTTAGCATCACTTGGGGTTAGCCATTTTCAATCCTTGTTAAAGGACCCCAATCAAAGAAATATTGATGATATAATGTGTATGTTATCATACTTTCCCAAAATGGTTCCCATTGCCTTATGAAATTGCTTATATAAAATAGTATCCAAGATCATTGCAATTCGGTTAAATCCCATCCTTGCAAATTTTATTTCTCCACAATTTTTTGGATTTCTAAAAGGAAGACTCATCCATGAAGTTATTGTCTTGGCCCAGGAAGGCTTGCATACCATCAAAACTTAGAAGCAACTTGTTTCAGTCATTAATACCAATATTTATAAGACATATGATCGATTCTCTTGGTTGTTTCTCATATTGGGTTTGATCTAATGGTGGTTAACTGCAAAATGCCATGTGTCACTTATGTCACTTTTGTAGTTCTTATTAATGAAGTTGGATCCTCTTTATTTAACGATTCATGAAAGCTCCATTAGGGATGCCCATTATCCCTACATCTCTTTCTACTTTTGGTGGATGATCTAAGTCGTGTAGTTTTAGAAGCAAACAAAAATCATTCTCTTAAAGGTCTTCACATGGGAAGGAATGAGTGTCTGACTCATATTATCTTTCTTGATGACATTTTATTGTTATTCTCTTGTGTGGAAGCAGAATGAAGAATGATTAAAAGTATATTAGATTCATTTTGTGGTGCTACAAGAATTGTTATTAATGTAAATAAATACACTATATGTTTCCCTAAGAATGAGGAGATTCCTCGCCAGGGATTGGAGAAACTCCTCCCTTTTCAGGCTCATGATCTTCAAAGAAAACTAAAATACTTGGGATACAATTTGAAGCCTAACTAGTATGGATCTGAGGATTGGAAATGTCTTGTTTCCACAATATAGAAGATGATTAATTTATGGTGTAATTGCTATATCTCCAAAGGTGGTAGACTCATAGTCATTAAATCCATCCTAGAAGCGATTTGTGTTTACTGACACTTGTTAGCAAAGGTTCTGAAGGGAATTTTGGTTCGCATCTAGAAATTGTGCTTTAATTGTCTTTGGAAGGGGTAGATAGAATACCTTGGATCACATATGGTTAATTAGCAGACTATTTATGAAACCAAGGAACAAGGTGGTTGGGGTCTCAAAGACCTAGTTTTCCTTGGAAAGGCCCTGGCTACAAAATCTCTATGGGTTTTCCTAACACATGATATCCTTTGGAAATGTATTCTTCTAGAAAATTACATATACTTGGAGACCATTTTATACCGTATTGATCAACCTAATAAATACACACAATGTGCATCAAACCAATGGAGGACTATGTCTTTTGATTTTCCATAATTGGTCAATTTCTGGTTTGGAGGGTTGGATCTAGGAAAATGGTTCAAGCATGGCACAATGCCATTGTTGGATGTAACCAAAATATTTTCCTACCAAGGGAGATAATTTTATTTATTCAGGAGACTAGTATGTGCACTTTAAATTGTCTGAGTGGTCCATGACACACCTCCATATGGTGTCAATTTTTGAAATTTGTGGAGGTATTGGGATTGGATGACAAGTGGCATCCTCATTGGAGGAATTTTGTTCAATAATTTCATAGAACACATGTCCATTTTTTATATACACCTGAATAGATATGTAAATATACTTCAAAAATAACCCTTAATATTCAACAAGAATAAACCAAAACATTCACCAAGATATTCAACACAAGAATGTAGAGAAAACTCTTGATGTAGGGTAAAAAAATATATTAATCCTTATGGAAGGATAACACTTCTCAAGAAATTATTGATACATTCACAATATTCTTCACCATTCTCCAATACATTGCTTACACTTCTTTATATAGAATTATCTATCTTCTAGGAACATTCTAGAGAAGGAATCTTCTAGAAAGCCTATTTATTATATCTAATTACTATAGTGGGAATTATTTAATAATATAGTGGGCCTAGTCCAACTTACATTGAATGGCCTCCTCTAATAATGCATAACCCCATTCCCATTGGGTACCTCCCTATTACTTACCTAGATATACAACAATTTTCGTGAGCAGGATGATGAATTAGTATAGGAATTTTTTAGCTCTAGCAGTCACTATGCGACCAAATTGGGTTATCAAGCCTTACTTTTAGCTGAGAAGGTTGTGGACATGTGGTGGCACAAGAAAATATGGAAATTCCATGGTCCACCCAAATGCATAGTTTTATTTTGGTTATTTTTTTTCAATCATGTTCTGATATGGGATAAGATTCAACGTCCTGGGAAACAGGGACCAATCATATGTATGTTATGTATAAGTCTTGAAGAAAGAAATAATCTTTTGTTCCACTTGTGTCCCTTTACATGAAAAGTCTAGGATGATATTTGTGTACAGATTGGTGTGGATCCTCTTTGGATCAAGGCTTCGGTGGAGGATTGCTTCCATGACTTCTTCATTGATCCTTCTTTGAAATAGTTTCATATTCTATCATTGTTGGTGTCTTGGAGTTTATGGATATCTTAGAATGGAACCTTATTTGAGAATTAGGCTTGTATCATATTTAAAATTGTTCACACCTATATGGACTTTATGTTTGAATATAAGTTAAATCTCATGGTCAAGTCGACCCAGTCTGTGGATACTATGGAAATAAATAAAAATCTTCCTTGGGATTTCTTTGAAGGAGTGTGGCAAGGGAAGCCTCATATTTGTGGTTCCAGGTTTTTCTTTTATATCTCGGATAAGCAGTATGTCTTGGATAGGGGTAACATGGGGTCGAGATTAAACAACCAAGAATAATTTCAATCACTTCTCGACTTACTTCAATGTGCTATGAGCCACGATGTACAAAGCCTCTAGGCATTTGGACACTCCAAAGTGGTAATATATTGGTGTTGGGTGAAGGCCTATTTTGAGGAAATACCCAATTTTAGTAAGGAAAGGCCTAATGTTGGGGAAGAACAGTTGGCAGGAAAAGTAGCATGTGCGAGGAAAATCTACATGCAAAGGAGGAAAGCATGCAAGGCGCGGAGGAAAGAAAACCTAACCATGGTAGGGTTAGGGTTTCGGTAAGAGATTGTAATGGCTAATAAGGTTGTAAAATATTATAAATAAGAACCTAGGAGGTCTAGGTCAAGTCGGTTAGTTCTATTTGACTCAAATACTAGTCCAGTGATTGTTCTGATATTGTTGTAAGTTGTTGAGTTGTAGAAGAGTCAAGTATTAGGCCAAATTTTGAGGGTTAGATCACAAGATGAGGATCTTAGTGTGACCTAGTCCACCTCACATAGGTTATTAAAAAATTTCCATGATTATATGATGGGAGATGTAGTGCGCGCAGTGCCATATTTTGCAGAAATCTAAATAAAAGAACATAGAAGCCAGATCTTTGTGGATGCATCCCAGGAGGGGGTGAACCATGGTAAATCATATGTTATCTGTAATGTTTTGTGCATATTTATCTTATGTCAGTAATTAGGGTATGAATGAATGAATGGTTGAGATAGATCTATTAGAATGCATGCATCATCTTAACCAATGAATGAATCCTAGGAATAATAGATTGAAGAATCAATTTAATGCATGAAGAATATGAAACGCAATCCATAATCCCCACTCACTCCTAGACTACAAGAACTTGAGCATTGCAGTCCACCATAAATTTATCTCAGGTGAGACTGTGCAGTGCACTGTGTTTCATTCTAGTTTACTAGGAGGGCCGATAGTTTTAGAGGGTTTTGTTGGAAACCTGTTAAGATCAGAACCTGGGTCAACCCTAGGAGCAGAAGAGATAGAAACACTACAAATGGTTTTGTTTCTGACTAGAACTGCATGGGATTGAGTGGATGGGATCCATGAAAGAATCACATAGAGAATGAAAGTATAGAAGGGAATGTTCAGACCATGGAATCCAATGAAGGCGAATATTGAAAGATGGTTGAAAACAAAGGAGCTTGAGTTTGAGTAGAAAGATAACAAAAACCCTAAACTAATACCACGCAAATATCTTGATAGATACGTGTTTAGTGAGTTGCATGAGGTATTTTTATGTTATTTACCACATGTGTTGCAGGAGTGGATATTGAGGCTACAATAAAACCACCCAACAAATCATATCAGATAGTTGAAGTGGAATCCTGGGGATATTGCGTAGTTACAACGGGTTAACAACAAATTCACCGGAGCAATATATTTCTGGTTAGATGGTATTGTTGCAGGGTTTATCACCGAATTTGCAGTAGATATCGAGAACTATTACAGTGCAGCAGAGAAAGAGTTCCTAAAAGGACCCATAGGTCAGTATATCATATTTCTATATACGTCAATCAAGATTGTATTGTATAACAACAGTGTGATGACCATGGAATCAGATAGATAAACTTCCCTGCGTGCATGGGGGAAGGGGGGGAGAATTGATAAGAGGTGGAGAAATGGAGGAAGAGATGGATAAGGGAAAGAAGAAGGATGTCATGGACCCAATCATGATGGATGAGGACCAAATAAAGTATACAATGGCAACAACTAGAAAGACGCGCAGTGGAGCACCCTACCAGTATAAGATGAATAATAAAAAGAGAGTCGTTGTTGATAGAGAGGGCTTGGAAAGTGATGAGGAAGAGGTAGAGGATCTTCAAGCTGTGGAGAAGATTGAGGAAATGTTTCATGCAATTTATGAAAGGAAAAAATGTGGTCCAAGGGTAGGAATAGAAGGCAGAACTTCAATCCAGATCCATGTCAGTTTGGAACCCATAACTCCATGTGTGACTAGTACACCAGAAAGAACACCAGCATCTAGACAACCAAATTTTAGTAGCAGAGGAATGAAAGGACAAGGATCCAGTCAAGGAGCATCAATTGGAGGAGCCATTTCATGGAGTATTAATCAAATATCTACATCACGCGGAGGTAGTAGTTCAACATGGTTCAAAATGGCAGGACATGATCCCACCATCAGGTTACCATAATTTCGGGGAGAGGCATCAGAGGACCCTGAAAAATCACTTATTCATCTACGAGAAGACTTGGGAAGCAAAGTGGATCAAATATGAGGATAGAAAACTTGTGCAGTTAGCTATCATGCTAAGATACTTCACAGTGGACTGGTATATGCTCCTATATGTAAATAGTCCACTAGGAACAACAAGGACTATTGCAGACGTGAAAAAACTACTCATAAATGAATTTCATAAGCCTAGCTTAGAATATCAGTATATGAATGAAATGATTGAAATCAGGAAAAAAATAGGATATTCATTTTGGGAAATTGATCAGAAGTTTAAATGCTTGAAAGGTAAGTTGAAGTATGCAATTACTGACTTGCAACATAGGAACTTGTTTGTCAACTCTCTGCTACCACATTTTAAATATCCATTAAGATAACAGAATTTCCAAACTCAAGCAGAGGCTCTGCAAGTAGCCCTACAACTGGAAGAAAACCGGTATGAGAAGACAAACCCATCAATAGAGGAGTTGAAGGAGGATCTGAAGAACCTCACATTTCAACTAAACTAGAATAAGGGCAAAGAGAAAAGATAAGTTGTTTGGTGTACCACATGCAGGATAGAAGGACACCACAAGAATGAATGTCCAAGTTTCATGCAATACATGGAAATAGGAGTACCAAATGCTTTTCCAATAGGAGGACTATGGTGTGAGATCTATAAAATGCATGGGCATGATCCATATCATTGTCTAGTGATTCATAAGTATCATACAGTACCCAAGAGTTCATACTGCAATTTCTGCAAGTTAGTTGGTCATGATGATAAAGATTGTAGGGGAAATAAATTTATATACTTATAGGGTGCATGAAAAAATGATGACAGGGAAAGTTATACCTCAATTCAACCAGGTACCACCTCCATATAACACTGCATAGCCGCAATAAAACACTATGCATCCACAGTATAATCCCATGTAGTATAATCAGGTACCTCAGTACAATGCACCGCGAGGAGATAGAGATGGATATAGAGGTGTAGGATGGTGTAGAGGAGGATTTGGATGAGGCATAGGTCCAGTAGTGTGCCACAATTTCTAGCAGCTAGGACATTATACAAGGTAATGTGCACTTCCACCAGTGACATGCATGTACTATCATGCAACAGACCATGACACAGAAGATTGTCTAACACTCTTGAGGAAGATACAAGAAAAGAGGAACCAGAACAACCAGAATATATAATGGATTTATACAGAAGCCATGGATGATGGAAGAAACATCGATATAGTCACATGAGGAGGATCTAAGACAGGAACTGATGTAGTAAGACAAGATCCATCGCAACACCAATGGGTGAAGAAGAATATTGAACCACAGAAGCAGTTTGATGCATTAAAAGAAAAATAAACATTCAAGGAAGCAAGACAAGAGTTACTCAATTAAGATGTTTCATCTACATCAGTCGTGCAACACACTCAGAACATACCAATGTACAAAATTTCGTCCTCAATGGACCACACCAGTGAAGCAAAACCTGTAGAGAAAGTAAGTAACATAAGAAATTTTCTGCAATCCTGTGTTAAATTATTAAAAGATCCATCATCTGTCAAAATCTTACAAAATCTGCTAGAAAGATGTAACACAGAGGAAGAAGGGAAATTAGAGCAGAAAATAGTCAATCACCTCCATACAAGGAGGACAAGCAGGGAATTCAGACTTAATGCTAATATTGGGGATTTCAATATGGGGGATATTATACTAGACTTAGGCTTTGAAGTAAACGTTTTACCTAAGAAGACATGGAAATGTATGGGAGAGCCCACATTAGGATATTCACATGTCCAACTAAAATTAGCAAACCAACACATATTTTTACCAATTGGAAGGCTTAAAGGTGTGGTAGTATATTTGGATGGAGTGCACACTAAGGCATACTTTGAAGTAATTGAGATAGTATATGGCACAACACTTTATCCAACATTGCTTGGATTGAATTGGGCATTTGATAACTAGGCCATAATCAACCTGAAGACAAGGGAAATGGCATTTGAATCAGGATAATATAGATTCATTGCGCCATTAGATCCTTTAGAAGGAGAAAGATTGGTAGAAACCACTTGATTAGATATGGAGGAAATAAACCAATTGTACAGAACCACCACGCACGAAGAATATTATGTTAACCCAAATGCAGATGGGGTACTCAGCTAGAGAATCATTGCATCATGTGCTTCTAACTCAGATACAGATTTGGAGAATTGGCAACAAAGATTACATGAAGTTTCCACAAGAAGGTATGCAATAATATACCGTGCAGTAAGATGGGTTGGTACAAAGATAAGAGAACCTCTCAGTTTTCATGGGGTAAATGACTTAGAAGAATTCCTAAAAAAATATGAAGAAGTGTCAGAAAATCAAAGGCTCTTAGCCCTAGATATTGGACTCAAGGCCACACTTGCAATATGGTGGGGTGCACACAAAGAAACAATCCAGGACTTGTACCAATGTAAACAGTTACTGTGCATTAGATTCGACGCAGAATAGGGGAGTAATAAAATGCAGAGGTGTGATGGGAAATGGACACCAGTAGAACACTTGGAGAAGTGAAGAACACAGTGGAGGATGACACCACCATAAGAATGGCCTCATCACTTCATCCACACACTGGAAGGAATCCCAGAGAACTGGTATGTAGACTAGGAGATGTGTAGAGGCACTATAGAATGGACAACCTTACATAAAAACTTTGTAGTAAGCTTCTCATTTGAACATGAGAACCCCAACATGGATTCAACACTAAAGGAGATAAGAGGTGTGATATTTATTGATGAAACATAAATTTGAATCATGACAGAATATCAACAACGGTGCATTATCACCTTCTTGTTATCCGATTCGGTATTCTTTTGACCTATCTTCCACAGATCTTACCCTCTTTTAACCGATCCCCTCTACTCAATCCTATACTGTTCCAACTAGAAACAGAACCATTTGTTGGTTTGTTATCTGAGTTTATACCTTTAACATGATTGACCTAGGTTCAGTAGCTCAAGTGAAAGATGAGTTGGTTGCATTTGGGGAGGTTATTTCAGATTCAAAGTTGGTGAGGATATCCTTGAAAGGCTTCACTAACGAATGGGAAGTCTTGGTGAAGTGTGTAATGGGTCGTGAGCATCTTCCATATTGGAGCAGACTATGAGACAATTTCACTCAGGAGGAGATTCGGGAAGGATCTCAAAGCAATGGACAAAAGGGATATGGAGTTGATGAAGAGAATGACTCTCTTACTACAAAGGGCAAGGGGAAGAAGAAAGGAAATTCTAGGAGGGACTTGAGTAAAGTCAAATGTTACTGTTGTAACCAGTTGGGGAACCTTGCTTCTCAATGTCCTAAGAAGAAGAAGAAGAGGAAGGAACATGAGGGGCCTGATACAGCTACTACAATAGCTATGGAGGAATTTTCATTCAAGTTTGATATGGACTTTTCTTTGGTAACTCTAGTATCCAGTGTCGATAGTGGTGGATTTGGGGGTGATAATAGGTGGATTGAGAACAGTGGAGCCTCTTGTCACATGACGGGAATCTGGCAAGTATTCCTTATTATCACATAGACAGGTCTTGACCAGTTGGTGGAGAGTGAAGGGGGTGTGGCACAAGTTGTACGTGGAGTTGGAAGGGTTAGATTTTGACTTGAGTATAGAGGAATTCTAGAGGTTGATGGAGTTCTCTTTGTTCTAGGGTTGAGGGTTAACCTGCTCTCGGTCTCATCCTTGAAATATGTTGGATATTGTACATTATTCAATAGGGGACATGTATTTATCTAGAGTGAGGGAATGCATCTGATTGAACCATAGTTGATTGGTGATCAGATGGATAGGTTGTACATGTTGCGAGGACAACCTTCAGGTTATGATTCAGCGTCGGATGAGGAGCAGGAGGCTCCTAAGACTATAGTGGCACCAAGGATTCAGTCTTTCATTCCGAGGGAAGAGAGGGGGTCTCTTTATAGCACTGGTAGGAGGCTCAGCCGGTGTGAGGGCGTTGCAACTCAGAGTGGGAGGATGGACTCTCCGAGGAGTTCTAGTTTTAGAGTAATTGTCATGAGGATATCTTCTAGTTCAAGTTTTGTGCAGGTGTTGGGATGGCTCTAGGATCAGAGGGAGCTACTACTCCTAATAGTGTGATGGAACCAGATGATGGTGATGGCATCGAGTACATCCCTTGCTAAGAGGGAGTGTTAGTTTTTATAGCTCGGGAGGTACTCTGCATGTTTTGTCTTGTATGCAAAAGTAGCCTTATATTTGCACTACTAGGCACTTGACTTTGTAATGGGTTTTTATAAAGTTATAATAAAGTGGTTCTTTTATTAAAGTGACTTTTTATAAAGTGTACCTTCTAATATTAAAGTGACTTTATTTCATAAAGTGCACTTATGTTATAAAGTGAATTTGTACTTTAATATTCTAAGTGATTTATTTTGGAGGGAATGAATCATGTCCCTTGATCATGTAAATATAAGATTAGATCTTGGCCTTTGGATTTAGGGATGGGGAAGGTGAAAAGACACATGGAAGGTGAAAGGTCACTTTCAAATTATAAGAGAATGCATTAGGTAGTGTGCAAGACAATGAGAAGAAGATATGGAGAGATTTGAGGAGGAGAGGAAAGGGCAAAAACTTGGGCGCATTTCCCAAGGTGATTTTCTATGTGAAGTTTTTGAGTTATTTGTTGATGTTGGAGGTCGTACTGTACAGATCCGTACAGTCTATACAACAAGAAAGAGGGCACAAATTTCGAGGTTGTTAGTGGGCATGAATTTTGAGGTTGATTGAAGTGTTTCTTACTACAGAAGGGGTCGTACATTTTTGTCAGTACAGATGATTTTGGGAATGAATTTCAAGGTGTTGTACAGTCAAGGGAAGTCGTACAATAGTACGGTTTTGGCATGATTCTCTAGGCAGAAAATTGGGGACTGTTTTGGGTGTTGTAAGTGAGTTTTTCCTTGTTGGAAATTGTATGTTGTTGCTAATATAACTTTCCTTAAGCTAATAAAATCTCTCTCTCTTTGGGTTTCCCCACATTGGGGTTTTCCCTATATGGTTGCCTAAATCTCTGAGTATTATATGGATGTGTAATTGATTTTCAATGTGTTTATTCCACTGCAAAAGTGCTTAGCAATGTGTATTTTTGCTTATGACATTTTCTAAATGTGGGTTTAATGCATATCAGAGTTCATAGATGAAAGTTATCTCTAGGTTTCTAAGTGTATGACCGAATACAGTGCATGAATATTTTGTCATTAAATTTCTATACATAGATCGAAGAAAAACCCTAGAAAGAGCATGAAGGCCTTAGCTCTGGTGCGTGACAGTCTGTACCAGGGGTGGATATTGTTGATGCCAAAACTATGAAGTGTTAATACCAACATCTCAACCTCTCATGAGGCTAGGTGGGAAGAGGCAGGAATTTTACCTTAAGTTTTAAGCGCCAAAAAGAAAGCACATTGGACCCTAAAGCTAAGAGTCTAAGCATGAACTTATATTTATGATTTTGTGAATATTTAATTTTTATATGTTTTGCAACTTTGTAATTTTTTTTATATTTTTTCTTAAGTGCATGAAACATAAATTCAATCAAAAGTTAGTGTGAAAATAGAACAAATGCTAAAGTGAAACATTTAAATGGAATAAAGAAACTTAAAGATTAGTTAATATTTACAAGAACTATTTTAGAATAATAAACATAATGCAAAGAATTTTATTTTGTTTTCTTTTAAATGTTGTAATTAATAAAAGAAAAAGAAAAAGTTAAACTATTAAAATGAATAAAAGAAAGTAAAAAGGATCATGTACATTGAAACTAATATAAAGAAATGAAGCATATAAACATTGTTTTGATATTTTTTGTTTTCTTTAAAATATTGATCATGATTATGATGATGATGATTAACATCCACTGAGACTGAATTGGTCTATCAAACCTTAAGAGGGTAAGGGATTACTTGCAATTCTTTAGAATTTTGTTTATGTGCTCAAAAAGAATTAAGAGAAGCTTTCCACCATAGTTTTGTTGAGTTAAAAGGTTAGGAAGGTTGGTAGTGTGACAAATATTTTGAAATTGAGATCTAAGCTAGGTATAGGCTGGACAATCTAAGAGAAAGTGATTTTCATCCTCGACCTTATTAGTGTCACAAAGGTGACACACTCTTTCATCCCATAGCGTTTTAGGAATTGACCAACGCCTAGTTTCACTATGGAGCTTGTGAGAATTTGTTCTTATGTTAGCAAGGCTTATTTGTTTATTTACACTTGTCAAAGAAGAGAGATAATTTTGATCTTCTAGATTAGGGTTGATTACATCCTTATAATACCTTAATTTTCTTTTTTCCTCTAACTCTTAATCACACCACATTTTCTCCATAAATTTTTATTTAATGATATTTTTAATAGTATCCTTATTCTACAAAATGGTGTCTTCCGTGATTCCCTAATAGCTTAGTCAAGATTGGGCATATTTATGCCATCCTCGCTTGAGTTGAAGCTGGTTATGACTGGATTTTGAAGCAATGTTAAGACGCCTCTTGTCTTTCATGTTGTTTAACATGTTCGTATACATTAGGTATCTAGTCATAATCATAGGATGAGGATAGGCCCTCCGATTTAAAAAATTCCAGCTCAATAGCCTTCAATGTCCTTAGCTTTCCCATTTGCAAGTCTTTTAACCCTAAACTCGATGTCATCCAAAGAAAAAACTACATCCTCTGTAGGGACAATAGGAATGGTATCCATGGCATTAGGGAACTCGTAAAGACCTTTAAGGTAGGAATTCCAGTCCCTTAAGGGAATCATATTATTTTCTTTAGTATTGTAGATTAGAATTTGAATTTAGAACTTCTTAGGATCAAGCTTAGATAGTTGTGAAAGCTTCTCTTTCATTTTATTGATATAGTACCTTTTTTTCCTTTTAATTAGGGATTTGTACATATTGATATTATCGAGTTTTAAGGATTCATTAGAAGCATCCCTAATGAATTTCCTAGCAATTTTACATTCTTTATCATACCAAGGGTTGGTCGTTCTATTATTCTTTTTACAGGACACCTCGAAAGAGAACTTGTTAATAGAAGTGGAAAGGGTAGTTGTAAAATTATGATAGAGGTATTCAATGTTGTATGTATAAGTTAGGAGATGTAAATCACTATTTAAATCCTTTAAGAAAAGGTCAACTTTACTTTTTTCAAAGAGAAGTTTCCTTTGATTATTAGAATTCTCTTCAATGGTGCTTTTGTGCATGACAAAGTTTAGAGTTAGGGTTTAAGTTTCAATGATCAGAGTCGGTTTCATGGTCATTTAAAAGGTCAAAAGTTACTATTTGGTTGGGAATGGGATATCAGATATCACATAATATATAACACTACTACCTATCCTATGAATACAAGTCATTTAGTTGGAGTTTGGTCACTTCATTACCCCATTGAAAATGATTAGATCTTGAGAGTTGCAAAGCTTGACTAGCTCAGTACCAAACAAATTCTCAATTAGGTCTTCAGAGCTTCTTTTGTAGCTATTAGCTAGAACAAGGTCCTCAAGTAGATGTAAAGGATTATGGTTGGAATCATTGATTAAAAGAGAAGCTTGGTTAGTTGCATTCCTAACATTAAATTCTCCTAGCAGGAAGATATTACCTTCATTTTTCAAACTATAAATATCTTGTTCTATGATTGATAAAAAAAATTAGACTCTTCGACTATACGATTCCAAATTAGATAGAGGATAGATTGTTAGGGTTCAAGAGTCAATTGCAGACAATGGAGAATAGGATTCAAGAAATGGAAAAACAAAAACAATCAACCCAAGAAGGAGAGGTTGAAGAAAATCGCAACTTGAGAGATAGGATTAAAGAGCTAGAATAAAAAATAACCAACACTTTGACCCTCTGTAATCTAGAAAACAAATTGGATATCAAACTCATCAAAGAGGAAATGAATAAGTTAATCGAACTAGACCATGAACGTAATAAAATAGCCTTGAACCTCATAATGTTTTGTATAAAAGAACAACAAGAGGAGGATATTCTAGCAATAGTAAAAGAAGAATTAAAAAATAAATCACAAATTGAAACAACTTACCTCATAGAAGCAAGAAGGCTAGGAAAAATAATTGATCATAAAGGTAGGTTGATTTGTATCAAAGTAAGTTGTAATGACCATAAATATAGCATACTAAGTAAATATTTGAGCTTAAAAGGGTAATGAATATTTATAAATGAATATATCATTCTCGAAGACCAAGTTGAATTAAGGAAGGAAGTTCAAAAGGTAAAAGAAGCCAGGAAAGAAGGAAAATGGGAAATAATTAGAAGTCGAAAAGCTATTGTTAGGGATAGATACCCAAAGGATAATAATAAATAGGAATTTGGGACACTCGATGTCCTTTTTTGGAACTGTCGTTGATTTCCATGGCGCAAAGGTCCTATGATAAGTTGAATCCCAAGTGATACTGATATTATTTGTCTAGTTGAAACTTGGGAGCACAAAGAGTCTAAGGTTCCTAACATAGAAGGATTTGTCGTATGGTCGGCATGGAATAAAAATTCCTACTGTAAAGGGATAGGAGACATAGCTTCTTATATTAAAAAGAGAATTTCTACTAACATTCAACTTCATAAGATTGACCCTCTCAATTAGTACATTTGGATAGAAATTTCAGGCATCAATGATAAAAAGATGTATATATCAATTTGTTATTTTGCACCTATTAATTCTACTTTAAAAAAAAACAATCTAGATAGTAATTGCCCCTATAATAATTTAGAACAAAATATTTATAGTTTGAAATAATAAAAAAATCAGTAAAACAAAAGTTAAATTAATAAAAATAAATAAAACAAAGAAATAAAAGGGATTATAAAATTAAAGAAGTGAATAAATTTTTGTGTTTAAAGAAGTGAATAAATTAATGTGTTTTGTATTTTTTAATATTGTATCAAAAGAAGAAAAATAATAATAATAATAAAATAGAACCTGTAATATCCCCATTATAATCCCTAGTTTAATTCATGTTTATGTAGATATAATGTGTGGCTATTGGGAAAGCGATGTAATATGTGAATTGTATTTATTTGTTTTATTAATAAAATGTGATGCCCACTGCTAAGGGGACGTGAACAAGAGATGGGGGTTGAATTAATCCACAAGAGGGGGGAGTGTCTAGGATAATGGCCAAGAGGGGTCCAAGGGTGGAAAACCCCATGTATATTAATGTAACTCATTTTCCTAAATTTTCTAATTGTATATGAATCTTCTAATTTATGATCGAGTGTTCCCAAATATAATCATTGAATACATGTAAGAGGGTGGGTATGAGTGGTCACATCCCAAATTTATTGGGCACGTGGCGGTTGAGTACAATCAGCTTGGGGAAGTGGGTGAGTCAAGAAAGGCAAGCCAAAGAGAGGAAATTCCTATGGGTTGGGACAATGGTTTTAGTTAAAAATGTTTTGTGCATGGGAGGCAAGGAGAGAGAAAGAAACAAAGCTTGAAGTTGATGCAACCATGGAGGGCAAATTCTAGAGCAAACTGGAGCATAATTAGAGTGAATTGGAGATGGAAAAATGAAGAGCCATGTTGTTAGGCCTAAAGAGTGAACTCTTGTGTGAGTTGCACTAAAACAACAAGTGTTTGTTGTTGGTTTTCTAATAGTTTTCCTAGCAGCAATTTCCCTTGAGTTCCCAATGGAGAGATTCCTAGCTTCCTATGCCAGAGAGGCCCTGATAAATGAATGGGATTCCCGAGGTATTGAGATCAGTGAAGGGGTACATTCCTTGGGTTGGACAGGTCAAGAGGAAGAGATCTGGTGGAAAACCAGGATAGTTGTAGGAGAATATTAGTTGGGTTGAGAGTTTTATGAGCTGTGAGTGGACTGTGAGAGACCACCATGTTTTGTAGATTGCTAGGCTCAGCTCTGGGGTGACTAGTTGTTGACACTTGGAACAGTCAGTCTATGGTTGGTTGTAACATCTGTCCCAAGAAGTTGTTTGCACAATTGTTGTGGAAAGATAAGTGTTTTATCTTGTTGTTGTGTTAGATTATGTGTTTAATTGTTGTGCATGAACTCTACGTATTTGGAAGTGATTTATATGTTGGTGTAATGAATTTTTTAGTTGCATTTCATGTTTATTATTTGCATGTTGTAGATGCATCTATTCTATGGTTGTAGACAGTAACTAAATATATTTTTAATTCGTAGTTGTAAGCTACAACAAATCGGCTAACAATAAAAAAAATAAATTAGTTAGCTACAAATTTTCTTTTTATGTTTATTCTGCACCGTAATTTCCCTCAGTTGGGATAGGGAACATTACATTATGGTATTAGATATTCTGGTTCAAACATCGGGCTTGTAAGGGCCAATATGGCTACGAATTCATGAAATTCATCGTTGCAGATTTTGTCTGTGATGGGTTTAGGGGGAAATGGACATTTTAGAAAGAAATCCCCAATTTATGTGATTGAAATATGAGTTTTAATGACTTCGGATGGTTTGAAAAGGTTAATGGAGTAGAGCGGTGAATTTTTAGATTGAATTTCGACCTGGAATGGTTGAAATTCAAGTTTTAATGGCCACCTGTAGAGTTATAGGAAGTTTGGTGGACCGACGGCCGAGATCACTTTTGAAATCGAGATCAATGGTCGGGATGTTGGTTGTGGAGCCTGATTATCTTCCTAATTCATATGTAGGTCAAAGATACTGTAGGATACACAATTCATGCCCCCCCCCCCCGACCATGAGGGGGATAAAATTTGTGTTCTTATGTAATTCAAATATTGTAATTTCGTAGTCAATCTAGATCGTTCATTATAAGGTCGCATATCTGACAGTAGAAGTTATGTTAGGGTTTTTTTCCCTAGAAGGAAACCCTCTTTTATGAAGGAATTATATTGTGGTTGTGTATTATTGTGAATATTGTATTCTGATATACGATACTATCAGAGAAAGAAGAGGAAGTTACAGTGGGTGTGTTGTAGGTTGTATCCTTTCATTTGTTGGATAATAATAAAGGAAGGACTTGGCAATTTCTCTGGTGGACATAAACCACACTGGGTGAAACAAGTATATTTGTTTCTCTATTGTGTTGTGTATATTTTGTGTTTTATTTCCACATTTGTTTTATTTTATTTCTCTAGGATCATGTTTTTCTAACAATTGATATCAGAGCGAAAGGTAACTCGCTAGAAAAGAGGGTTCCTGGTTAGAGTGGGAGAAATGGTGGAAGATGGAAAGTTTAGGGTCGAGAAATTTAATGGCCAAAACTACCAGTTATGGAAGATACAGATGGAATATTATTTATATCAAAACAATCTATTCCTACCATTGGGTGGAATAACAAAGAAATCGATGGCTATGAAGGATGAAGAATGGGAGGTTTTTGAAAGAAATGCACTAGGAACGATACGGCTGACCCTGGAAACATCGGTGGCTTTCAATATTTCAAAAGAAAAGACAATGAAGGAGTTGATGGACGCATTGGCTCAACTATATGAAAAACCCTCAGTGTCCAATTAGGTATTAATGAAGCAATTATTTAATATGAAGATGTCATAAGGTGGGTCTATTGAAAATCATTTAAATGAATTTAATACGGTTACTGATCAGCTAAGTTATGTCAAAGTTGACTTTGATGATGAGGTCAGGGCTCTTCTAATCATGTTCTCATTGCCAGAAAGCTAGAATGGCTTGGTCATGGCTATAAGTAACTTTGTCTCTGGTTCAAACACTCTAAAATTTGATGATGTTGTTGGTGTTATCCTTAGTGAGGAAATGCGATGGAAAAGCATAGGTGAGACATCAAGTAATGTGTTGACCATGGAGAATAGGGGAAGACAAAAGGATAGAAGAAAGAGCTTAGGGAACCATGGGAATTCTAGAAAGGGAAGATCCAAATCTAGATTGGGAAAGATAGAGTGTTGGAATTGTGGGAAGAAAGGACATCTAAATAAAGACTGCAGAGCTCCAAAGAAACAAAGATATGGACAATGGGAGAAAGTCGGGAAGAAAATGTAACAGGCGATGTGTTACAATATGCTTTGATTATTTATGTCGATAATATTTTTGAGTCTTGGATAGTAGATTCAAAGGCTTCATTTCATGCCACACCCCATAGGAAACATTTTCTAGATTATTTTCAAGGTGATTTTGAACAAGTTCATTTGGGTGATGATGCATCATGAAAAATTGTTGGAATGGGTAAGGGACAAATAACGAAAAAAGAATGGAAACCAATGGTTGTTGAAAGAGGTAAGACATGTTCTGTATCTAAGGAAAAATATAATTTCAACAGGGCAGTTGTAAAGTGAAGGTTGTATATCTATATTTTTAGATAAGGCGTGGAACGTCACCAAATAATCATTGGTGATAGAAAAAGGAGAGAAGTTAGGCACAATGTATTTGTGTACTGGTAATATTGACTCTTCTATCTCTTTAGCTTCTACAGAAGTGGATATAGCACTATGGTATCATAGGCTTGGACACATGGGTGAGAAGGTGTTGGCCCTTGACCAAATTTTGGAAAACCTTGGTCACGTTTGACCAATTTTGGGACTTCGACAGGATGGTCGAAGGCGGAGCACAAGGTGAAGCAAAGATCGTGATATATTAGCCCCTTCTTAGGGCATGTTTGGATTTAGGGTTTATGTAATGGGTATGGGATGTCAACCCATGGGTTTACCGATGTTTAGGCCCTTTTGTAATGTATAAATAGAAATATAGGTGATGTAATTAAAAGAGACCTAAGTGTGTAATGTGGATGGTGAACTAAGTGCGAACAAGTTGTGGATGCTTTGTGCATATTGTTTGTTAAGAACTTGCAGAGCTAAATGCAAGTGATTGCAAGAAGGCTGTGTGCAGATTACAAGAAGGCTTTGTGCTTAAACCTAGCTCGGGGAAGGAGTATCTAGCGAGGTGTGGGAAGATCTCCTGTCCTATGCGGAGTGGGTTCTTATGGCTCTGTGCTTGTGGAATATTGAAAGAGGACAATAAATAAGAGAAGAGTTGGTGGACGTAGCCCCACACTGGGGTGAACCATGTATACCCTTTGTTGTGGTTGCTTTGTGCATTGTAGTTGTTATGTTATTGATGTGATTTATGCTTAGTGCAGTGATATATGTTAGATGCATCTGATATAGTAGCTTAGTTTTTAGTAATGTGAATGAATGCTAGATCTGATCTATTTCTATATGCTAAGTGCTTGGATGTATTAGGTCTTGTTGAATACTGCGTTGCTTTGTAACTAGGGTTCTGACCTGCAATGTGAATAAGAGTTACATAATGATAAATGTTAACTGCTAAGTGCTTTGTTTAGTGTAGTAATCACATATATGTGTCCCAGCTAGGTTGTAGACTCTTGAGTCATGCAACCACCCCTGCCTCTACCTCAGGTGAGACTTCATCTACTTCGCAGGTGTTGCCAAAAGGGTCGGCAGTTAGGGTTTTGTTGGTGCATTGTTGAAGCGTTGAACCCTGGGTCTGCCCCTATGCCAACAAATGGTTCTATTGTCGGGACCTAAAATTGTGATTGTTGGGAACTGAAGAAAAGAAATCTCTGTGCATAGATCTGTTGCTTTAGTGCACAGTATTCTACTTGACTGTAAAGCTCTGTGCTAAGAAAGGAATCAGATCTGAAGAAAAGAAGTAAGATCTTAAAGCTTTGTGCTCTGAGAAAGGTAAGATAAGTGAAAATTTGTGTATCGAAAGAATGGATCTAGGTATGTCTAATAGATTTTATCCTAGTCTGAAAACTAGGGCACAACTAGAAGAAGGAAGATTGGATATGAATAGATCTAATAAGAATAGTGAAAGATATGTTATTCCTATGCATAGAAAGAATGGTTGTACTAACAAATGAATGCAGGATCCTAGAAATAATTTTTTGCAGGTTAGTTACTGTGATCCCAGTGCACAGTACAGGAAAGGTTGGGGGTCATTTAAAAGAAAGTGAGGATTAACTCTTTTCTATAGTTGCATAAGACCAGGACATCTTGCTAAGGAATGCCCTGGTAGAGTTCCTAGTTGTCTTTTTTGTAAAGCTATGGAACAGGAAGTTTTGGATTGCCCTAGAATGATTGCTAAAGTTGAAAAGATGAATATGAGACAAGAAAACCATGAGACATGCCAAGAAACTAAGGATATGACAGAACCCCAGGAAGAATCAAAGACTGTATTATTACAGATGAAAGAAACCCTGAATGATCACAGAGATATCAACTTATGAGAGATCTTAAAAGATAAGGAGTGCATAGAAACAAGAATAGGAGACTTCAACATAGACTGTGTTCTGGATGAGGAAACATAGATAAATATCATGACAGAAAAAACTTGGGAAATTTTGGGAATACCTGCTATGATTCCTTCATTAGGAGGAATAGGATTATTTAGAGGAAAAATAATAAACCTATGTGGAAGACTTACCCAGACATATATGAGTGCTCATGGAACTTCGACAGAGGAATAATTTGAGATCGTTAAATTTAAGCATAGAGGGGCTTCCGTAGTGCAACATATTAGATATCATTTTCGGGATTAAATGTGTATTGTAAGCCATTAATCTATGACCCGTATCCATGAGTATTAGTCACAACTTGCCAATAATTCTCATGATTTGAGTAATCCACTTAGCACGCATTACATCGGCTGATGCTCACATGGGTGAATAAATGGGATTGAAACCAGTGAAATGAATCGCATAGCATCATTCATCACTTCTGGGACTTGCACCCAGTAACCAGGACTTCCCAGGTGGTCACCCATCCCAAGACACCTTTGGCTCAAGCGTACTTAACTGTCGAGTTTTCCCCACAATCAAGCCCACTTAGCTTGCTACCCCATTTGCAAAACCTTAGCAAGTATTGTGCCTTATGAACTATCCAGTTAGAGCTCCCTTCACTCTTATTATTTAAGCATAGAGGGGCTTCCGTAGTGCAACATATTAGATATCATTTTCGGGATTACTACATAGTGTAAGTCATTAATCTATGACCCATATCCATGAGTATTAGTAGCAACTGACCAATAATTCTCATGATTTAAATAATCCACTTAGCACTCATTGCATCGGATGATGCTCACAGGGGTGAAGAAATGGGATTGAAACCAGTGAAATGAATCGCATGGCATCAATCATCACTTTCGGGGCTTGCACCTAGTAACAAGGACTTCCCAGGTGGTCACCCATCCCAAGACACCTCTGGCTTAAGCACGCTTAACTGTGGAGTTTTCCCCACAATCAAGCCCACTTAGCTTCCTACCCCGTTTACAAAACCTTAGCAATTATTGTGCCTTATGAACTATCCAGTTAGATCTCCCTTCACTCTTATTATTTAAGAATAGAGGGGCTTCTACAGTGCAACATATTAGATATCATTTTTGGGATTAACTGCTTAGCGTAATTCATTAATCTATGACCCATATCCATGAGTATTAGTCGCAATTGACCAATAATTCTCATTATTTGAAAATTTCACTTAGCACTCATTGCATCGGGTGATGCTCATAGGGGTGAAGAAATGGGATTGAAACCAACAAAATGAATCGCATAGCATCAATCATCACTTCTAGGGCTTGCACCTGGTAACCAGGACTTCCCAGGTGGTCACCCATCCCAAGATGCCTCTGGCTCAAGTGAGCTTAACTTTGAAGTTTTCCTACAATCAAGCCCACTTAGCTTGCTACCCCATTTGCAAAACCTTAGCAAGTATAGTGCCTTATGAACTATCTAGTTAGAGCTCCCTTCACTCTTATTATTTAAGCATAGAGGGGATTCTACAGTGCAACATATTGGATATCATTTTCGGGATTAACTGCTTAGTGTAAGTCATTAATCTATGACCCATATCCATGAGTATTAGTCGCAATTGACCAATAATTCTCATGATTTGAATAATCCACTTAGCACTCATTGCATCGGGTGATGCTCAAAGGAGTGAAGAAATGGGATTCAAACCAATGAAATTAATCGCATAGCATCAATCATCACTTCCGGGGCTTGCACCCGGTAACTAGGACTTCCCAGGTGGTCACCCATCCCAAGACACCTCTAGCTCAAGCACGCTTAACTGTGGAGTTTTCCCCACAATCAATCCCACTTAGCTTGCTACTCCATTTGCAAAACCTTAGCAAGTATTGTGCCTTATGAACTATCCAATTAGAGCTCCCTTCACTCTTATTATTTAAGCATAGAGGGGCTTACACAGTGCAACATATTAGATATCATTTTCAGGATTAACTGCATAGTGTAAGTCATTAATCTATGACCCATATCCATGAGTATTAGTCACAACTGACCAATAATTCTCATGATTTGAATAATCCACTTAGCACTCATTGCATTGGGTGATTCTCACAGGGTGAAGAAATGGGATTGAAACCATCGAAATGAATCGCATAGCATCAATTATCACTTCTAGGGCTTGCACCTAGTAACCAAGACTTCCCAGGTGGTCACCCATCCTAAGACGCCTCTAGCTCAAGCACACTTATCTGTGTATTTTTCCCCACAATCAAGCCCACTTAGCTGACTACCCCATTTGGAAAACCTTAGCAAGTATTGTGCCTTATGAACCATCCAGTTAGATCTCCCTTCCCTCTTATTATTTAAGCATAGAGGGGCTTCCGTAGTGCAACATATTAGATATCATTTTCGAGATTAACTGCATAGTGTAAGTCATTAATCTATAACCCATATCCATGAGTATTAGTCGCAACCGATCAATAATTCTCATGATTTGAATAATCCACTTAGCACTCATTACATCGGGTGATCCTCACAAGCGTGAAGAAATGGGATTGAAACCAGCGAAATGAATTGCGTAGCATCAATCTTCACTTATGGGGCTTTCACCCGATAACTAGGACTTCCCAGGTGGTCACCCATCCCAAGACACCTCTGGCTCAAGTGTGCTTAACTGTGGATTTTTCCCCACAATCAATCCCACTTAGCTTGCCACCCCATTTTCAAAACTTTAGAAAGTATAGTGTGTTATGAACTATCCAGTTAGAGCTCCCTTCACTCTTATTATTTAAGCATAGATGGGATTTTGTAGTGCAACATATTAGATATCATTTCCAGGATTAACTGCTTAGTGTAAGTCATTAATCTATGACCCATATCCATGAGTATTTGTTGCAACTGACCAATCATTCTCATGATTTGAATAACCCACTTAACACTCATTGCATCGGGTGATGCTCATAGGGGTGAAGAAATGGGATTGAAACCAGCGATATGAATCGCATACCATCAATCATCACTTCTGGGGATTTCACCCGGTAACCAGGACTTCCCAGTTTGTCACCCATCCCAAGACGCCTCTAGCTCAAGTGCGCTTAACTGTGGATTTTTCCCCACAAGCAAGCTCACTTAGCTTGCTACCCCATTTGCAAAACCTTAGCAAGTATTGTGCCTTCTGAACTATCCAGTTAGAGCTCCCTTCACTCTTATTATTTAAGCATAGAGGGGCTTCCGCAGTGCAACATATTAGATATCAACTGCGTAGTGTAAGTCATTAATCTATGACCCATATCCATGAGTATTAGTCGCAACTGACCAATAATTCTCATGATTTGAATAATCCACTTAGCACTCATTGCATTGGGTGATCATCATAGGGGTGAGAAAATGGGATTGAAACCATCAAAATGAATCACATAGCATCAATCATCACTTATGGTGCTTGCACCCGGTAACCAGGACTTCCCAGGTGGTCACCCATCCCAAGACGCCTCTGGCTCAAGCGTGCTTAACTGTGGAGTTTTCCCCACAATAAAGCCCACTTAGCTTCTTACCCCATTTGCAAAACCTTAGAAAGTATTGTGCTTTATGAACTATCTTAGATAGTTCATAAAGCACAATACTTGACTAGTTAGAGCTCCCTTCACTCTTATTATTCAAGGATAGAGGGCCTTCCATAGTGTAACATATTGGATATTATTTTCGAGATTAACTGCGTAGTGTAAGTCATTAATCTATGACCCATATCCATGAGTATTAGTCGCAACTAACCAATAATATCATGATTTGAATAATTTGCTTAGCACTCATTGCATCGGGTGATGCTCACAGGGGTGAACAAATGGGATTGAAACCAGCGAAATGAATCGCATAGCATCAATCATCACTTCTGGGGCTTGCAACTGATAACCAGGACTTCCCAAGTGGTCACCCATCCCAAGACACCTCTGGCTCAAGCAAGCTTAACTGTGGAGTTTTCCCCACAATCAAGCCCACTTAGCTTGCTACCCCATTTGCAAAACCTTAGCAATTATTGTGCCTTATGAACTATCCAGTTAGAGCTCCCTTCACTCTTATTATTTAAGCATAGAGGGGATTCCACAGTGTAACATATTAGATATCATTTTCAGGATTAACTGCGTAGTGTAAGTCATTAATCTATGACCCATATCCATGAGTATTAGTCGTAACTGACCAATAATTCTCATGATTTAAATAATCCACTTAGCACTCATTGCATCAGGTGATGCTCACAGGGGTGAAGAAATGGGATTGAAACCAACGAAATGAATCCCATAGCATCAAGCATCACTTCTGGGGCTTGCACCCGATAACCAGGACTTCCCAGGTGGCCACCCATCCCAAGGTGCATATGGCTCAAGCGCGCTTAACTGTGGAGTTTTCCCCACAATCAAGCCCACTTATCTTGCTACCCCATTTGAAAAACCGTAGCAAGTATTGTGCCTTATGAACTATCTAGGTAGAGCTCCATTCACTCTTATTATTTAAGCATAGAGGGGATTCTGCAGTACAACATAATAGATATCATTTTTGGGATTAACTGCTTAGTGTAAGTGATTAACCTATGACCCATATCCATGAGTATAAGTCACAACTGACCAATAATTCTCATGATTTGAATAATCCACTTAGCACTCATTGCATCGGGTGATGCTCACAGGGGTGAAGAAATGGGATTGAAACCAACAAAATGAATCGCATGGCATCAATGATCACTTCCGGGGCTTGCACCCGGTAACTAGGAATTCCCAGGTGGTCACCCATCCCAAGATGCCTCTGGCTCAAGAGTGCTTAACTGTGGAGTTTTCCCCACAATCAAGCCCAATTAGCTTGCTACCCCATTTGCAAAACCTTGGAAATTATTGTGCCTTATGAACTATCCAATCAGAGCTCCCTTCACTCTTATTATTTAAGCATAGAGGGGCTTCTGCAATGCAACATATTAGATATCATTTTAGGGATTAACTGTGTAGTGTAAATCATTAATCTATGACCCAAATCCATGAGTATTAGTCGCAACTGACCAATAATTCTCATGATTTGAATAATCCACATAGCACTCATTGCATCAGGTGATGCTCACAGGGGTGAAGAAATGGGATTGAAACCATCGAAATGAATCGCATAGCACCAATCATCACTTCTGGGGCTTGCACCCGATAACCAGGACTTCCCATGTGGTCACCCATCCCAAGACACCTCTGGCTCAAGCGCGCTTAACTGTGGAGTTTTCCCCACAATCAAGCCCACTTAGCTTGCTACCCTATTTGCAAAACCTTAGCAATTATTGTTCCTTATGAACTATCCAGTTATAGCTCCCTTCACTCTTATTATTTAAGCATAGAGGGGCTTCCGCAGTGTAACATATTAGATATCATTTTCGAGATTAACTGCGTAGTGTAAGTCATTAATCTATGACCCATATCCATGAGTATTAGTCTCAACTGACCAATAATTCTCATGATTTGAATAATCCACTTAGCACTCATTGCATCGGGTGATGCTCACAAGGGTGAAGAAATGGGATTGAAACCAACGAAATGAATCGCATAGAATCAATCATCACTTCTGGGGCTTGCACCTAGTAACCAGGACTTCCCAGATGGTCACCCATCCCAAGGCACCTCTGGCTCAAGCACGCTTAACTGTGGATTTTTCCCCACAATGAAGCCCACTTAGCTTGCTACCCCATTTGCAAAACTTTAGCAAGTATTGTGCCTTGTGAACTATCCAGTTAGAGCTCCCTTCACTCTTATTATTTAAGGATAGAGGGGATTCTGCAGTGCAACATAATAGATATCATTTTCGGGATTAACTACTTAGTGTAAGTCATTAATCTATGACCCATATCCATGAGTATTAGTCGCAACTGACCAATAATTCTCATGATTTGAATAATCCACTTAGCACTCATTGAATTGGGTGATGCTCATAGGGGTGAAGAAATGGGATTGAAACCAGCGAAATGAATTGCATGGCATCAATCAACATTTTCAGGGCTTGCACCCGGTAACCAGGAATTCCTAGGTGGTCACCCATCCCAAGACGCCTCTGGCTCAAGCATGCTTAACTGTGGAGTTTTTCCCACAATCAATCCCACTTAGCTTGCTACCCCATTTGCAAAACCTTAGCAAGTATTGTGCCTTATGAACTATCCAGTTAGAGCTCCCTTCACTCTTATTATTTAAGCATAGAGGGGCTTCTGCAATGCAACATATTAGATATCATTTTCAGGATTAACTACGTAGTGTAAGTCATGAATCTATGACCCATATCCATGAGTATTAGTCACAACTGACCAACAATTCTAATGATTTGAATAATCCACTTAGCACTCATTGCATCGGGTGATGCTCACAGGGGTGAAGAAATGGGATTGAAACCATCGAAATGAATCGCATAGCATCAATCATCACTGCTAGGGCTTGCACCTGGTAACCAGGACTTCCTAGATGGTCACCCATCCCAAGACACCTCTTGCTCAAGCGCTCTTCACTGTGGAGTTTTCCCCACAATCAAGCCCACTTAGCTTGCTACCCCATTTGCAAAACCTTAGCAAGTATTATGCCTTATGAACTATCCAGCTAGAGCTCCCTTCACTCTTATTATTTAAGCATAGAGGAACCTCTGCAGTGCAACATATTAGATATCATTTTCGAGATTAACTGCGTAGTGTAAGTCATTAATCTATGACCCATATCCATGAGTATTTGTCGCAACTAACCAATAATTCTCATGATTTGAATAATCCACTTAGCACTCATTGCATCAAGTGATCCTCATAGGGGTGAAGAAATGGGATTGAAACCAGCGAAATGAATCGCATAGCATCAATCTTCACTTCTAGGGCTTGCACCCGGTAACCAGGACTTCCCAGGTGGCCACCCATCCCAAGACACCTCTAGTTCAAGCACACTTAACAGTGGATTTTTCCCCACAATTAAGCCCACTTAGCTTTCTACCCCATTTGTAAAGCCTTAGGAAGTATTGTGCCTTATTAACTATCCAGTTAGAGCTCCCTTCACTTTTATTATTTAAGCATAGAGGGGCTTTCACGATGCAACATATTATATATCATTTTGGGGATTAACTGCATAGTGTAAGTCATTAATCTATGACCCATATCCATGAGTATTAGTCGCAACTGACCAATAATTCTCATGATTTGAATAATCCACTTAGCACTCATTGCATCAGGTGATGCTCACAGGGGTGAATAAATGGGATTGAAACTAGTGAAATTAATCGCATAGCATCAATCATCACTTATGGGGCTTGTACCCAATAACCAGGACATCCCAGGTGGTCACCCATCCTAAGACACCTCTGGCTCAAGTGCACTTAACTATGGAGTTTTCCCCACAATAAATCCCACTTAGCTTGCTACCCCATTTGCAAAATCTTAGCAAGTATTGTGCCTTATGAACTATCCAATTAGAGCTCCATTCACTCTTATTATTTAAGCATAGAGGGGATTCCACAATGAAACATATTAGATATCATTTTCGGGATTAACTGCTTAGTGTAAGTCATTAATCTATGACCCATATCCATTAGTATTAGTCGCAACTGACCAATAATTCTCATGATTTGAATAATCCACTTAGAACTCATTGCATCGGGTGATGCTCACAGGGGTTGTTGGCATAGAGGCAGACCTAGGGTTCAGCTCCAAGAGTGCACCAACAAACCCTAACTACTGGCCCTTTCGGCAACACCTGTGAAGCAGATGCAGTCTCACCCAAAGCAGCTATGGGGGGGTTGTAGGATAGAGATGTCTACAACCAAGGATAATATCAAGTGGATCTAATACTAGAATAGTACAGCATGCATATATCACTTATCAAATTAGATCTACTCCACACAACTATTTATCATATCTAACACAGTAATGCAATAACAGTATATCAAAGGGCAAAGAACATAGCATCAATCACACACTACACAAGGTATACGTGGTTCACCCTCTCTCTAGGGCTACGTCCACAGAACTATGCTTATAATATATTAGGATGAAGCATGCAGTTCTTTTCTGCATTCTCAGCTAGCAGATCTTCTTTCTTCTCCTTGCTATCTCTCCCCTCCCTATGCACCCAACTGTAGGGTTGATATTCGCACCCAGCTAAAGATCTTACAATATATAAGGCTTGCGTACTCAGCACTGCTTTCTCACAATCATAACACCAACCCATCACAGGTCCTTTAGACCTCTATTTATACCTTACAATAGCTCACCAACATTCTTAGGTCAAAACCTAGGTGTCAAAACCCTAGATACCAAAACCCTAGGTGTCTAAAATCCTAGGTCAATTTGACCCACATTTTTAGGGCTTCGCTAGCCTGTCTTTCCTTCCTTCTCACGCGGTGCTCCAAATCATACAACAGTGGATTTTTCTGCTTGTTGAGTTGTCCACGATCCTTCTTCCTTGTTGATCTGTCATCCTCGATCTCCTCATCCAATGACTTGCTTCCTTTTACTTCACTCTGTCTTTTCTGCTCTTTTTATCACTTCGACCCAGTAATAGTCACTATGTCTTCTGCGTAGTTCACATTTTTCCTTTTCTTCCTTGATATTTGTTAACTTTCATAACCAAGGGACAATAGGCCCCCAACACTCACCTGTGACTTCTCTGGAGGCACTTCAGATCTGACCTTTCTATTTTACTTTGATTTCAAACTACGCGGTGCAGCCTTTGCTTTCTGCTCTATGCCTCCTCTCTTTCCTTGTGCAGACTGTCTTTTCTGCGTCTGGTACCCAATTTCAACTGCACCTGGTACCTAGACCCTTTTCCTCATGTTTTTACTGAGAGATGTGAGGCAGATGGTTGTCATAATACAATTTCAACCAGCTCCCATTCACTAATCATTCCTTCCATTCTCCCTTCAAAGTATTCAACTGCGTAGCTCCTCCTTCTGTAACATAGGCGACCTCATATGGCTTGAGCCAATGCTTTCTGAACTTCCCAAGATGTTTGATGAACTTACTATCATATACTAGTACTAGATCACCTTGTTTAAATGCCTTCTTCTTGATGTTCCTGTCATGATAGGCCTTCTCTCTTTCCTTCTGTACCTGCTTGTGGATTCCTCTCGAACAGAGCCAGTGTCATCCATATCTATAAAGGCATCAATTCTTAGGCTTGGTACCAAATATTCCATTGGGACAATGGCTTTGAGACCATACATCAACTTAAAAGGGGTTTTCATTTTTATCTTCTTGCAAGTGGCTCTATAGGCCCACGGTACCGTGGGTACTCTTAAATACTAGTCATCTCTATTAACACTGCAAATCTTCGTCAGTGATGTCTCCAAGATCTTGTTGAATGCTTCCACTAGCCCATTTTCTTATGGATGGTAAGGTGTTCTCTTCTGATGGTGGACTGGAAATTCCTCAGTCAGGGCTTCAACTGTTTTATTTATGAAATGTGTGCCTTAATCACTCATAAGGATCTTTGGGCATCCAAACCTGGTTATGATGTCATCAAATATGAAGCGCATAGTTGTAGTTGAATTACAGTCCTTAACTACTCTTGATTTGGCCCATCTGGTCAAGTAATATGTCGCAGTAATTATGTACCTTGCTCCTGTGTGCTTCCCTGGTGGATTTATAGGTCCCACGAAGTCAATGGCCCATTTCTCAAATGCTTGTAAGGTTAGTTTTCTTGCTAATTTCATTTCATCTCTTCTGGACGATTTCCCAACTCTTTGGCATACATCGTTGGCTCTGTAATAGTCTTTAGCATCTCTGTGTAAGGTAGGAAGGAATGATTTTAAGGATAGAAATTTATTTTTAAACATAGAAACCTTGGTGAATCTTACTAATCCTTCATATGCCAATTATAACATGTTTGGCGATATTTTTATAAAAATATTCAAATTTCTAAGGATTTTATATAGTTTGTATCAAATTTTGGTGATTTTTAAGGTAAAATAATTTTATCCTATATAATTTGGGTGAATCATTTTTAGAATAGCAAATATTTTTTTGGGAAAAACCATGGAAAATTAGCCCATGAGCGAAATTTAGGCCATAAAATCATCCCTGAAGGTAGGCCACCAAAGGCTATCTCTAATAACCTTTTGCATAGTTTATTTCCCTGCGTAGTGTCCTCCAGCGATGCCTTCATGAGCTTCTGTGAGGATCAATGGTCGCTCTGCCTACATAACACACCTTCTCAATATCTCACCGGGTCCCATTTTGTATAGTTGTCCAACTATAAGTGAAAAGTCTGCAGCACGCAGTACTAGCTATTTCTTCTGGGGAATTGTATACTCACTAGGTTCCATTCCTGTTGATAGGAACTGGACTATCTCTGCGAAGTGGTCAACAATATTTCTAATGGCCAGTAATCGTGCATACGACAGTGCATCCTCCAAACTGGTCGATTCTTCGCCATGTTCCAACCTTGACAAGTAGTCAGGACCTTTGTTCATTCTTCCTTGCTTAACCACAATTTCAAAATCATATTCCTAAAATATCAGAAGCCATCTGCATATTCTCCCTCCCAACACTGTCTTGTTGACTAGGTATTTTAGCATGGAGTGATCAGTAAACATTTTAAAGTGTCCTCCCAACAAATCGTGGCAAAATTTCTGCAGTGCATACACCATGGCTAATCCTTCTCTCTCAGTGGCGGTGTAATTAATCTCAGTGGTTGATAGCTTCCTACTAGAAAAATATAACATATGGTCAATATCTCCTTCCCCAGGTTGTGCTAACACTGCTCCTAAGGAAATAGAAGACGCATTGACATGCACATGAAACTCCTTTCTCCAATCTGGGAAAACCAGAATAGGCACAGTAACCATCTTTTGTTTCAGTGTGTCAAAGCTCTGTTGGCATTCTTCTATCCAACTAAACTGACAGTATTTCTTAAAAATATTCTCCATGGGTGTTTTAATCTGGGCATATCCTTTAATGAACTTCCTGTAATATCCAGTATGTCTCAGCGTAGTGCGCAACTGTTTGACGGGGTAGATCAACTATAATGGCAATTTTAAATGGATCGACCAACAATCCCTGCTTGCATACAATATGACCTAATATCACTCCAAATGGTGAGAAGAAGATGCACTTCTTCAGATTCAAGGAAATTTGACACTGCCTGCATTTGTCCAACATTAGTGTTAGACATTCAATATGGTTTTTCAATAAACTAAAAATAGTCCAATCATCAAAATATGCTTCTAGAAATTTGTGCAGAAACTCCTTGAATGCTTCGACCACCACCCAGGAAAAGATGGTTGGGGAATTCTTCAATCCAAATGGCATCACTATATACTGGTATGATCCCCATTCTGTTGCAAATGTGGTCTTATGGCGATCTTCCTTGGCAATCTGGATCTGATGGTATCCTGAAAAGCCATCTATAAAAGAATATACCTCCTGGCCTCCCACATTATCTAACACTTCATCAGTGAATGGTGTAGGGAAGGGGTCATGCAAAAAAGAATCATTCAAATTTCTGAGATCTACACAGATCCTGATCTCTCCTGTCTTCTTGTCTTGCACCACCATAGGGCTAATCCATTATGATTCTTTGACAGGTTCTATAATTCCTACTTTCAGCATTCTATCGAGCTCAATCTTCACTTTCTCCTTATATTTAGGGTTCAATCTGTAGGGTCTATATTTGAATGGTCTTGCATATAGTTTCAAAGGGATCCTCATCTCTCCCATAGGCCCTTTAATTCCCTTCATATCAGTAAAATTGGTCGGAAACAAGTCTTGATATTCGTGTAGTAACTTTGTTATCTTGTCAATAGTAGCAGCATCCCAATAATCTCCAACATTTGCAAGCTTCGGTGTCTTCTCTATTCCAATATTGACCTTCTTAATCTTGATTGGTTGTACAATAAATGGTAGCTCAACTCATGGTCCTTCCACATCTCTTTGGCCTTCTGTTTCTGCGATGTTCACCTTCCTCGGATCATCGTCTTCATCAGCATTGATGTTGTAACAGCCTTGCAGTTTTTGGAGGGGCGTAGTCCATTCGTCCTCTTCTTTTTATAAAGGGAGGCTAGAGGCCTCCTCAAATACTTTTTGTCTTACAATCTGTAAAACTTGATCTACTGAAGGATATTGACTGTCAAATAAGAAGGTAGTTACAAAATTTTGAGTCATACCTTCCCAATCTGTAGTGATGAGGCACAGTTCCACTTGAAGGTACCAGTTGATAGGGGTTGTGTCTAGTGTGTTAATGAACTTGTGCACCCACTTCTCTTGAGGAATGTATCTAGGCTTCCTCGCAACTTCACACAAGGTCCTTTGGGAAGCTTCAACCTATGTACCGTACTTCACAGCCTTCTACTTGTGTTGAGAACCGCTTGGTCATCAGGGTACGACATTGTACCCATTCTGTAATGTTGTTTTTGTGTGTCCCCCACCATATTTCTAGTGTTTCTTTCAAGGCCTCATCTATTACCAACAATCTTTGTTGTGTTGTTACACTTGCTTCGAATTCTGACGAGAAGGTTTCTAAAGGATTCATACCATCGAAAGTGGTCAAGTTACTTATTTTTGTGCCGATCTAGCGAACTTCTCTGGCTAATCTAGCAAACCACCTTGTAGATACTTCATACATTTTGTTATGTCAGTTCTCAAGCTCTTCTTCTAAATCTGATTAAAATGTGTTGTCACTTCACCAGCTTAGGTTCCCATTTGCTATAGGATTAATGTAATCCTATTGTCTGGCTATTAGTTTGTATATGTTTTCCAGTTCATGTGTGCGGTCTTCTTCTCTGATAGGTTCTGTGTATCGCTGACCTTCATCTGGATATAATGGTGAAATGACCCTAAGGCCATCTCTTTCAAAAATCATTCATCTTTTCTTTAAATCAACCACAGTGGAATTATTTAAATCCCAATCAATTCCTAACAGCGCAGGGTAAGGCCAACTATCATCAACTATCTCAATTACCTCAAAATATGCAAACGTTCTTACTCCATTGATGTCCACATGGACATGTTCCAATATTCCAAAGGGGCTTACTACTTGTTGATTATCCATCCTAAGCCTAATAGGGGAATAGATCAACTTAGGTTTTCCCATCAGTGCCCATGTTTGTTTTGTCATGACATTGACCTCTAACCCTAAGTCGAGGACCACATAGTCTATATCATATTCTCCTATCTGAGCATTCAGGTGTAGTTCCTTATTGATCCTTATCTTCTTGGATAGGTGATGTACTGCTTTATTCAATAAAGGATCTATCCTTCCTATATCATACTGGATTATTAAATTTTGTAGCTCTTGTACAGCGCTTTCGTCCTGAATCAACTTAATACAAGCATATAAAAATTTCATGAGATTCCTTACCTCTTTTCCTTCTTTTGGCGAAGCAGACTAATCAAATGCCAGAGGCATTCCATATTCTCATACTTTTGGCCATGTCTTTGATGAATAACCTTGGTCTCCTTTGAACTCTTTTCTTGCCTCCTCAAATATTTGTCTTTCTTTCTTTGCATCAAAAGTTTGGGTCTTCTTTGCAGCTTTCCTGATTCTTGATTCTTCTATAGTCTTTCCTTGGTTCGTTATGTCTTCTCCTATAACGATGCCTCCTCTAGTAATAACAGCGACTCTAGGGTCTTCTCCATGACGTTCAACATATATAATTTGCACTTGCGGGTTTTGTTGAGGTCCTCGTCTTTCCTGAAGCTTAGCTAGCATCACAGGACAATCTTCTATAACATGTTTGAATGAACTGCAATAGTTGCAAGTAGTGCAATGGTTCTGACAGTCCCTTGCTAAGTATCCTGGTTGTGCGCAGTTGTAACAAATGATCTGTCCTCGACCTCGACCCATTCCTCCTCCTCGTCCTCTTCCTTTGAATCCACCGTGAGGATTGAAGTTTTCCCTCCCAGGGGAGTTATATTGCGTAGTGTTTCCTTCTTGTTGTACTTCACCTTGAATTTTGTATATGTCCCTTAACCTTTCATACATGAGTTTATAAGCCCTACAATACCTATCATCATGCCCCATGGACTTACAGAACGTGCAATACAAATTTTTGGGTGTCTGAACATATTTTTGCATGTAATATCACTTACTAGGGTGATGTCTATTTCTGCATACCTCACACTAGGGTAGGGTGACTTGCTTCAAAGGGCTCAGAGCTCCAGAGGCCAAGTATTCATTAAATAGGGGACAATGTTCTTTTTCATGGCCTTCAGATTTTCATCTGACACACCAGATGTCTTATTTTTTATCGTTTCCCTTGTCTTTCTTCATATCTTCGACCTGTAGAGACAAACTAATTAGTTGACTCAATATTTGACTCATACTTGAGCTGGATTCTCCCACAGGGGTTGATTCTAACTTCATGGCAATCTCCGGCACCTTAGCCTGCGAAGAAATCTTCTGTTGCATTAGAGGAAATATGATGTGTGGTAAGAGGGAAGCAATGAACCATTCTTTGTTCTGCTCATCTGGGATCTAAAAATTCAATCGGCCTATTAAGGTCTTGAACCTCTGATCGAATTCCCAAAC
>ML777670.1:374688-438851 GCA_009831015.1 Picea engelmannii
CATTCTTGATCTCATTCAATGGCTTAGGTTGTGCAAATCCTTGGACAAGCTTCATGTAACAGCCCAGTGCGCGATCCCTTCGGGTAGTACTAAACTAAGTTCTTTTAACAGCTTCGTCAATGACATTCTTAATATTCCATACAACTTCACATAGGAACCAATGTTGATTGGGATCTTCAGATCCATCCCCCCTAAATATAGGGAGCCTCATCTCATCTGCCATAGATATTCCTAGGGTTCCTGACTGAGTATGTGGTGGACTACTAGTGATAGTGCTCTGAACGCTTCGATGGCTTGGATTACTTTGATTGCTTAATGATACTGAATCAATAGGAGGGGTGATAGTACTTACTTCATATCTTCGACCTGTAGAGACAAACTAATTAGTTGACTCAATATTTGACTCATACTTGAGCTGGATTCTCCCACAGGGGTTGATTCTAACTTCATGGCAATCTCCGGCACCTTAGCTTGCGAAGAAATCTTCTGTTGCATTAGAGGAAATATGATGTGTGGTAAGAGGGAAGCAATGAACCATTCTTTGTTCTGCTCATCTGGGATCTAAAAATTCAATCGGCCTATTAAGGTCTTGAACCTCTGATCGAATTCCCAAACAGGTTCGGATACCTTCTGCTAGATCTCTTTCAGCTCTGTAATACATTGTGACTCCGACTTGGGTTTCTTGAACTCTCCAATCAATGCATTCTTGATCTCATTCAATGGCTTAGGTTGTGCAAATCCTTGGACAAGCTTCATGTAACAGCCCAGTGCGCGATCCCTTCGGGTAGTACTAAACTAAGTTCTTTTAACAGCTTCGTCAATGACATTCTTAATATTCCATACAGCTTCACATAGGAACCAATGTTGATCGGGATCTTCAGATCCATCCCCCCTAAATATAGGGAGCCTCATCTCATCTGCCATAGATATTCCTAGGGTTCCTGACTGAGTATGTGGTGGACTACTAGTGATAGTGCTCTGAACGCTTCGGTGGCTTGGATTACTTTGATTTCTTAATGATACTGAATCAATAGGAGGGGTGATAGTACTTACTTCAGTAGTCTACGTAGTTCCTGAAGTTTCTGGCTCTTCCCGGCAAGACTCTTCATCTTTCCCTTCCTCTGCTCTAGTGGGTTCTAAATGCTCTTCATCCGTCAGATCTTCCTCTTCTCCATTGTAGAAACCCTCGTCCCTGTAGTTCTTCTTAAATAGGTTCACAAGATGAACTTCTTTGAATGCTCTCCCACTGCGCGTATGTTCAGCCTCTGTCTCACTGTCGTTGTCTGAATTCTTGAACATTATCTTTTTCAAATATGACCAATCTATTGTATCTTCGAGATGTTCTTCTCATGCAATAGCATCTTGATTCTCAACTTTAGAAAGTGTAAAATTTTTCCTCTAGGTCCCTTGAAGAAATAACTCTCAGCTTGGCTATATGAATCTACCATGTCAACAACAAACTCGGTGATGTACACTCCAATTGTGCTATCAAACCAGTGATGTACTGCTCTTGACACAACGTTATCAACTCTCTTGACCTTCTTGATTAGCACCGATGTCCAGACCACAGGTGGCCTAGATATGATCTCAAAATGGGTATCTGCTAACCTAGCTAACCACTCATATAGCTCTTGATGGATTCCTCCAAAGAAAATCTTGTGTATATCGGTAAAGATATATCTTCCTAACCAATCCTCTGTACTAAGATTAGGGTTCATGTTCTGGGCTTCAACAAATTCCTTTTCTTGATATTCTATCCACTTTTCAATCTCTGTCTTAGATGGAAACCACCTTGAAATTCCCTCAAGAAGATTCATGTCCCGACAATGGAACCATTTGTTGGCACAAGGGCATACCCAGGGTTTGGCTCCAAGAGCGCACCAGCAATCCCTAACTACTAGCCCTTTCGGCAACACCTGCAAAGTAGATGCAGCCTCACCTGAAGCAGCTATGGGACAGTTGTAGGACAGAGATTTCTACACTCAAGGGGAATATCAAGTGGATCTTATACTAGAATAGTACAAGATGCATATATCACTTATCATATTAGATCTACTCCACACAACTATTTATCAGATCTAACACAGTAATGCAATAACAGTATATCAAAGGGCAAAGAACATAGCATCAATCACACACTACACAAGGTATACGTGGTTCAGCCTCTCTCTAGGGCTACGTCCACAGAACCATGCTTATAATATATTAGGATGAAGCATACAGTTCTTATATGCGCTCTCAACTAGAAGATCGTCTTTCTTCTCCTCGATATCTCTCCCCTCTTTGTGCACCCAGCTGTAGGGTTGATCTTCACACCCAGCTGAAGAGCTTACAATATAGAAGGCTCTCGTACTCAGTACTTCTTTCTCACAATCATAATACCAACCCATCACAGGTCCTTTAGACCTCTATTTATACATTACAATAGCTCACCAACATCCTTAGGCCAAAACCTAGGTGTCAAAACCCTAGATACCAAAACCCTGGGTGTTTAAAACCCTAGGTCAATTTGACCCTCATTTCAGAGCTTTGCTAGCCTGTCTTTCCTTCCTTCCCACGCGGTGCTCCAAAGCATCCAATAGTGGCTTTTTTCACTTGCTGAGTTATCCACGATCCTTCTTCCTTGCTGATTTTTCACCCTCGATCTCCTCATCCAATGGCTTGCTTCCTTTTACTTTTCTCACTTTGACCCAGTAATAGTCATTATGTCTTCTGTGTAGTTCACATTTTTCCTTTTCTTCCTTGATCTTTGATAACTTTAATAACCAAGGGCCAGTAGGGGTGAAGAAATGGGATTGAAACTAGGGAAATGAATTGCATGGCATCAATCATCACTTTCGGAGCTTGCACCCGGTAACCAGGACTTCCCAGGTGGTCACCCATCCCAAGACGCCTCTGGCTCAGGCATGCTTAGCTGTGGATTTTTCCCCACAGTCAATCCCACTTAGCTTGCTACCCCATTTGCAAAACCTTAGCAAGTATTGTTCCTTATGAACTATCCAGTTAGATCTACCTTCACTCTTATTATTTAAGCATAGACGGGCTTCCGCAGTGCAACATATTAGATATCATTTTCGGGATTAACTATGTAGTGTAATTCCTTAATATATGACCCATATCCATGATTATTAGTCGCAACTAACCAATAATTCTCATGATTTGAATAATCCACTTAGCACTCATTGCATCGGGTGATGCTCACAAGAGTGAAGAAATGGGATTGAAACCATCGAAATGAATCGCATAGCATCAATCATCACTTTCGTGGCTTGCACCCAGTAACCAGGACTTCCCAGGTGGTAACCCATCCCAAGACGCCTCTGGCTCAAGCGCACTTAACTGTGGAGTTTTCCCCAAAATCAAGCCCACTTATCTTGCTACCCCATTTGAAAAACCTTAGCAAGTATTGTTCCTTATGAACTATCCAGTTAGAGCTCCCTTCACCCTTATTATTTAAGCATAGAGGGGCTTCCGCAGTGCAACATATTAGATATCATTTTTGAGATTAACTGCATAGTGTAAGTCATTAATCTATGAGCCATATCCATGAGTATTAGTCGCAACTGAACAATAATTCTCATGATTGGAATAATCCACTTAGCACTCATTGCATTGGGTGATGCTCACAGGGGTGAAGAAATGGGATTGAAACCAGTGAAATGAATCACATAGCATCAATCATCACTTCCGGGGCTTGTGCCCGATAACCAGGACTTCTCAGGTGGTTACCCATCCCAAGATGCCTCTAGCTCAAGCACGCTTAACTGTGGATTTTTCCACACAATCAAGCCCACCTAGCTTACTACCCCATTTGAAAAACCTTATCAAGTATTGTGCCTTATGAAATATCTAGTTAGAGCTCCCTTCACTCTTATTATTTAAGCATAGAGGGGCTTCCACAGTGAAACATATTAGATATCATTTTTGGGATTAACTGTGTAGTGTAAGTCATTAATCTATGACCCATATCCATGAGTATTGGTTGCAACTGACCAATAATTCTCATGATTTGAATAATCCACTTAGCACTCATTGCATCGGTTGATTCTCACAGGGGTGAAGAAATGGGATTGAAACCAGCGAAATGAATCGCATAGCATCAATTACTACTTCTGGGGCTTGCACCCTGTAACCAGGACTTCCCAAATGGTCACCCATCCCAAGATGCCTAATGACTTAAATTTGTTGAGAACAACGCCCCATTTGCTATTTTCCTAGGAAAAACCTAGATTGAGAAGATCAGATACGAAGGAAACAAGAAGAGGAGGATATAGAACAAAAAAAGAAATAATTAAGAGATTTCATGGCTAGGATAATAGCGCACTTACTGGAATAAAACAAGGACCAGTCGAAGCTACTAAGGACCAGAGATCTGGACGTCAAAGTTGAAAGAACATGGGAAGATTGGAAACACCTGTTTGTACAAGAGAGTAGAGAACCTACCCTAGAAAGAGAAGAAGCATTACCCTCAAACCCTATGAAAAATCATCCACATTGCGAAGTTACTATGCTAAGAGGAGATAAGAACAATAATGGAATGAGGAAACCAGTGACTCAGATTACAGGAAATAAAGCCATAAAGCTCAACAAGAAGAAAGCAAAGTTAGAAAAGATACAGGAAGTTCCAGGCAGGACTTCACAGAAGGAAGGTTTACAAAAATGGAACTTTGTCAGGATATCAGAATAGCGGAGATTGGACTTCACCATGGTGAATCAATATGACCATTGGAGGCATCTCGACCGTTAGCTCGACGCTCTGGAATGGCTCAAACCACATTTATGGCCAGAAATATCACCATTAGACCATTGGGACAGTGCCATAATAGATGGAATTGCATTGATTGAGGCGTTCCTACCCATTGGAGGAGTCCTTTACGACGTTATCTATTTATCCCATTGAGAGTTGCACCGAGAACACTTTTTCCAATTGTGATTATTCGATCCCACAGAGAACTAGTTTCTTTCACGCAGTGCCTATTAAGAGCCCACCAGCTGTTCTATTGCATCGAGTATTTGATCACCGACCTAAGATACATGATCTCGAGCGTGCATGTCGGGTGACTTCAGGGAAGTAGAGAAATCCATCGAAGAGATCATCATAGACCTCATGACTGAGAAGGTCACATCTACAGGATTCTAAGCCTCGTCGACGAGAGGAGTGCAAGAATCCTTGTCAACTGCTCATGGATCTAGACCATCCTGAGTTGTGATAGAGAAACGATCCAAGCATCGTGATGACATGGAGAATGCGAAGCTCATCCCATCTATCCTACCCAATTATATCCCACCTTTGGCTGGCGCAATGAGCCATGACAATGTCCTAAGGGACTTTGACTACACCTTGATCATTGCGTGCCTCCCAAAGGGGATACACATAGTTGGACTGCAGTTAGGACAAACCATGATGTTGAAGATTAGTGACTTCAACTTGGGATATCGCAAGAACCATGGAATTCTTGGCCCACACAAGTACTTAACCAGGACTAAGGGGAAGAAGTCGAAGATCATCCCCTGGTTGTCGACTATGGACATTGCAAGGTCCACTATCCTGAACATGATGAAGATACCACACTTTGGAAGGCATCAGGAGGTTAACGTGTGCGTTAAACACCTATTGTCTTGCTTCCATGGCTGTTATCTTTGGTTGGATAGATGCATCACTGTAGATATGGCATTGATCCATCGGATCATGGGAATAAGCATGCAAGGACCAGACCCACAAGAATTTTATCCAGGGAAGGCTGCAGATCACGCCCTGGCGTAAAAAATTAAAGATACCTATGGCGATGTGGAGAAGGGGAAGCGAGGCTACAAGGTATCTTCCATTCAGAATGGCGCAGTGTGCCTAGCCTGCCAGTTGATCGTTGGTAAGATAGTAAGGAATAACAGACCCATGCAGGTCACAGGTTTTGTTGTTGACCTCACGGGAAAATGTGTGGAAGGACTACAAATGAACTGGGCGATCTACCTCATCAACCAGTTAGAGAAAGACTGTCATGAAGCTCAGGATCAGGGCTACGAGTTCCACTTCAGTTGGTTGTTGATCCTCATCACTTTCATTACTTTGGAAATGCTAGAAGGTGCGAACTTCCCTGAGATTGAGCCATCAAAACCCTTAGCTGCAAAGTTCACCATGCTCTGGTATTCGAGCGATATGGCGAAACAATGGTAGTCAAACACGATGTTTCACACCTACTACTTGCAATTGAAGAGGCCTATTGAGTCTTTCCCTCGGATGACGTTGAACACCCTTCACATGTTCAGACCATTTGTGAAGTTTCGCACAGATAGACATTTTATTTATATCACTGCGCGTGGAGACGAACACAAAGAAGAGTTGTAGAGTTACTATAAACTCACAAAGGAGGACATGGAAGAAATCACTAAGGAATGACTTGCAGAGTTCCTTATACCAGTCGACTAGGCAGAACTGTCTAACCCCGAACTCATCGTAAGTCTGGTGGTTACCTGCAAAGTGTATGATGCACCTAGCAGTAGAAAAAGGAAGAGGTACAGGACCTGAACACCGCATCAGAAGAAACTGCTTTAGACTCACCTGGAGGGGGAGGTGATGATGAAGTAGACAAGGAAGAGGACAAAGGAGAAGAAGACAAGCATAAACAAGGCAAAGTAACATCTCCTAGGGACCCTATTGATGAATTTGAGACCTCCAAGAAAAGAAAGGTTTCCCCCACAAAACCTACATTGTGGAAGAAGTCCAAAGCTACTAAACCACAGATGCAGATTGTGCTCATGATGGATGACATAGATTTCATCATCATCATTGTCTCAAATACCTCAGAAGACATCTTACAGCGCAATGAATCCAAACAAGAGACCATGTATGAAAGAGTTGAAGTAGAGTTGAAAGGGATACAACAAGGCCTCTACTCCAGCTGTGCAGTGTCTATTGCGACCCTGTCATCAGAAGGAACAGAGTTGGGAGATGAACCTACCCAGCTACGCCAAATAGTATATGTGACTGAATATTGCCTTCGTCGTGTTAAGGAAGAAAAAGAGAAATCCACGGAGGCCTTAAAGCAAGCAAAATAGGAATCCAAAGAACAACTTCAGGTTGCGCAACAAGAAAAATATGACATCCAAGCCAAGTTTGCAGAGGATAGAGCGCAAATCCTAAAGGACAAGGAACAACTGCTCGTAGAAAAGATTGGAGTTAAAGAATCAATCACTAGAGAACTTCGCTCTGTGACGGGCTTAGAACAAATGGAAGAAGACCCAGTGGAAATCCAAGTAGGGGAGATTGTTCAAGCCATTCAGTAGCTCCAACAGAGGATAGTAGAATTGGAGTTACAAGCAGTGCCAAGAACTCCGCAAGAAGTGCACGACCAGAGAGAAGAAATTGCCTGAAGCACAGTCCAGAGAATCAAGACATTGGCCTTAGAATGTAAATAGCTCAACAGTCGAAGTGTGCAGTCTTACGAGCGCCTTGCAGAGGAACCTGGACTAAGGTCACTAGAGTCATAGCTTTAGGAGGCCAAGAAACAAGAAGCAATGGTGTAAGCACAATTAAAGCCACTACTAGTGGTCGAGAGGATGAAACGATCCCAGGAACAGCGCACAGTTCAACAACAAGTTCATTCCATACAGAGTAAGGTCATGGAAGTAACTCAGTGACTCCAACCAGTGTAGGATGTAGCTTGCATACTTTTTGAGGAGATTGAAGGACAAGGTGAAGAACTGGAACAAGTGGTCACCACAATGGAACAACGCTTGGAAGGATCTGTGACGGAGAAGGTTATTCAAGAGTTCATTGAGAAGGAGGATCTAGCGAAGCAACAGGTCGAAGTAGCTCGAGCCAAGCTCAAGGAATTTGAGGCAGATTTACCAAGATCAAAGTGACTCAGGACGAGTCACAGGTGAGTGTTGGGGGCCTATTGGCCCTTGACCAATTTTTGGAGAACCTTGGTCATGTTGACCAATTTTGGGACTTCGATAGGTTGGTTGAAGGCGAAGCACAAGGAGAAGTAGATATCATGAGATCTCGACCCCTTCTTAGGGCATTTTTGGATTTAGGGTTTATGTAACGGGTATGGGATGTCATCCCATGGGTTTACCCATGTTTAGGCCCTTTTGTAATGTATAAATAGAAATCTAGTTGATGTAAGTAAAAGATACCTAAGTGTGTAATGTGCCTAGTGAGCTACGTGGGAACAGTTGTGGATGCTTCATGCATACTTTGTGTTAAGAACTTGCAGAGCTAAGTGCAAGTGATTGCAAGAAGCTTGTGTGCAGATTGCAAGAAGGATTTTTGCTTAAACCTAGCTCGAGGAAGGAGGATCTGGTGAGTTGTGCGCAGCTCTCCTGTCCTATGGGAAGTGGGTTCGTGTGGCTCTATTCTTGTGGAAGATTGAAAGAGGACAATAAAGAAGAGAAGAATTGGTGGACGTAGCCCCACACTGGGGTGAACCACGTATATCTTGTGTTGTGGTTGCTTTGTGCATTATAGTTGTTATGTTATTGATGTGATGTATGCTTAGTGCAGTGATATATGTTATATGCATCTAATATAATAGCTTAGTGCTTAGTAATATGAATGAATGCTAGATCTGATCTATTTCTATATGCTAAGTGCTTGGATGTATTAGGTATTGTTGAATATTGCGTTGCTCTGTAACTAGGGTTCCAACCTGCGATGTGAATAAGAGTTACATAATGATAAAGGGTAAGTGCTAAGTGAACTGTTTAGTGTGGTAATCATAGATCTGTGTCCCAGCTAGGTTGTAGACACTTGAGTCCTGCAACCACCCCTGCCTCTACCTCGGGTGAGACTTCATCTGCTTCACAGGTGTTTCCGAAAGGGCCGGTAGTTAGGGTTTTGTTGGTGCGTTGTTGAAGCATTGAACCCTGGGTCTGCCCCTGTGCCAACATAAAGGGATGCATATACTTCACAAAATAAATTTGTTTCCAGATCTTAAACAAATTGATTTGGATTTTTGTGAGCATTGTGTTTATGGAAAACAAAAGAGAGTCATATATCTTAGAGTCGGAAAAGAAAAGAAGAGTGAAATGTTAGAGCTTGTGCATACAGATGTATGGGGACCATATTAGGTATCATCTCTTGGTGGATCTCATTATTATGTTACTTTTATTGATGATGCAACTAGAAAAACTTGGGTTTATTGCATTCGACAAAAATTGTATGTTTTTGATACTTTTAAGAAATGGAAAGCTTTGGTTGAGAATGAGATAGAAAAAATTGTAGTGTCTCAAATCAAATAATGAGGGTGAATATTGCAACAAGGAGTTTGATGATTACTATTAATTCCATGGGATTCGTAGAGAGAAAAAAATTCCAGGAACAACACAAGAAAATGGTGTCATAAAGGATGAATAGAACAATCATGGAGCGGGCAAGGAGTATGATATTGCATGTTAGTTTGCCCTTACGGTTCTGGGAAGATGTTGTAGATATTTTTGTTTACTTAATAAAGATAGGACCCTCAAGATCTTTGGATGGTGGAATTCCAGAGGAGGCATGGACATGTAAAAAGATAACTATTATTTTTGAAAAAATTTGGTTGTGAAGCATTTGTCCATATTGATAAAGAAAATAGAGCAAAGCTTGAGGCAAAATCCAAGAAGTGTACCTTTATTGGAGACGGTGTTAATGAGTTTGGTTATTTATTATGGGATTATGAAAATCACAAAATCATTAGGATTAGATATGTCATAATCAATGAGAAGGTCATGTACAAAGATCAGTTGCAGGGAAGAAATAGGAAAAAGAAAAACTAGAATACATAATGCTTGATGAGATCACTGAAAAGGAAATTCCAAAGGTAACAGAAAATCAAAATGTACAACAATAGGAGAAAGAGGTACCTCAAACTCCTGCAAGTTTTGTTAGAAGATCTACTAGGTTAAGTAGACCCCCTTAACAATACTCTCCTTCATTGTATTATTTTGATCTGGATTATTTTCGGCACAAAATGAGATCGGAGATATAATAAAGAAATGCACAGAGATATCACAGATATTCAATAATATAACATAAATGTATTAGATATGCAACCATAAAAACAGATATACAGTAATACATGATTTCTATTAATGAAAGAAATGTACAGAGACTGTAAAAATACAGAGTGAAAGACTCGCTAGAATGGTGGCAGCTTATCTCTGAGAAGAGATGTGACGGCTACTCGCATTCGCAAGAAGATGATTACAATGAGGCTCTGAAGGCATTTTTACAATAAGCAGGAATGCCAAAAACCCTATACATCCAAAAACCTAACCCTGGGAGATGAAGCGCCAAAAGTCATGTGGGCCCCGTTCGGGTAAGTGAGTACATCAACTTCTCGGGGTCGTAACATTTGCATACGATCTCCATTTTAGGCGTGTGATAGCTCGTTGGAAATGTATCGTCAAGGATATTCATTTTGGGGGCTCTATCATGCCTTTGTCTATCATTGAGAACCTTGATCTCAAAAAACTTCATTTGGGCCCTCAAAATGGCCCCGGAAGTTAAAACCTGCTAAAAATAGTAAATTGTCAAAATTGCCTGAAAACTGTTTTGAGCCATTTGAAAAAGGTGGGTGGCCACCGATATCCACCTGGATCAATCCTCCCTCCTTAGGAAGAAATGGTCTCCATTGCGTTGAGTTCTCGGGGGAGAGGGAAAAGCGTTTTTTGAATCTGCATCTTGGTGAGCTGCTTATATTGTTGGAGACGTTGCGCTGCTCAGTTTGTGGAAATCTGTCATGAACCTATTGAGGTTGAGGTTGTTCAACAAGTCGAGATACATGAGAGGACGATGTGTAGAAGGACTATTTGCACTTTGCTGCAGCCTTGTCGACTTGCTTCTGTTGGATAGAAGGTGCTTGGGGCAAGACTGTAGTGGTTGCAGTGTCCTTTTTTTCTCCTTTTGAACAGATTGTGAAGAAGCTGAATTTTGCAGTATGAGATACTACCTTGCAGCACTTTTTAGGTGGAGCAGTAGTCGAAACTACCTCTGGTATTCTGTAGATATGACCCCCCAAAGTAACAATGACACTACGGGGTCGAGACTCATAAACAGCATGGCGTCTCCACATATATGGTTGGCCCAAGATAACATCACAGACATCCAGTGGGGAAATATTACATAATACCTCATCCTTGAAGGGTTGGATGCCATATGCCAATCAGCACTATTGGATGACACGGAGATCTCATCCTTGTCGAATCCACCTGATGTTGTATGGTTGCGAGTGTGGTGTTGTCGACAATCCCAACTGTTTGACAACCTCTGCTAAGATGAGGTTTTTCTGGCTTCCTCTATCAACAATAAAATGTAGTGGGGTCCCCTTCACCCACATCTGTGAATGAAAAAGGCGCTCCCCCTCTTCAGGATCTGTTGGTTCTTCTAATTGAATTGTTGCGGTTGCGACAATAATAGTGGGATCTATGTCAATGATCTGTCATTTACCAGTATTTTTAGAATCAGATTCTGAATCGGGGTTTTGCTCCTTGTCTTTGATCTCGGCCACCAATGACTTTTTTGAGCGACATTCATCGGTGTTGTGCAAGGGGATTTTGTGGAAATCACACCATTTTTCGGTGTCCTTCTTTGTCTTCCCGTGACCCTTCTTTTCTTGTGTCTTGGACTAGTTTTCAGGAGACTGTTTGTTAGGGTCGTCTTTGTCATACTTTGGTTGTTGCGGATTTGCAGACCCAAATTCCCATTTGTTCTGGTGCTTAAATTTCTGCTCAATTTTAACAGCATATCGATAAGTAGCACCGAGTGATGAGATGTCCAGAAAATCCATTTTAGTCTGGATGTATCTGTGTAGAGCCCCACGGTATTTAAGAACCAAATGTCTCTCGGAGTCTTTGATACCCATATTGGTGCGCAAGGTATGGAAGGTATTGGTGAACTACGGAACTGCTTGGCCCCTCTCTTACTGCAGTGTGGTCCATCTCATGTACTGGTCCTCATAGTTGCCAACAGGGTAATACTATTCTTTTACCGCATCCACAAAAAAATCCCAAGTGGGATTGGCCCCATATATTCCAGAATCCTCTATGGAACTTTGCTCCTAGTAATTTTCCCACCAATGTTTGACATGAGGGAGAGATTTAAGGAGTGCAAAGGTGATCTTTTCTTTGTCGGAAAAATTGTGAACAGAGAAATAACCTTCTAGAAAAGTTAACCATTTTTCTAGGGCTTCTGCATCTATCTGTCCTTCAAATACAGGAATATCAAAATTAACTTATACCTTGAAAGGTGATGTGCCTCCAAAGTGGCCAATTGATGAATATACACCTGATTCTATCGGTAGGCGTTGAAGGATGTGGGAAAAATTCTCCATCATTTCGTTCCTCTGTCGCGTGAGAGCTTTCTCAAGCAACAGATTGATAGGATCGTATGCTCCGTCGTTTTTATTTCCTTCCTCCATTGAGGGTTTCTTGGGTGTGTGAGAGAGATTGTCTTCAAGAGAGACAACCTCGAGACCCAACTTTCTATACTCAGACCTCGTCGGGGACATGCACTAAAAAAACAATCAAGAGCAACATGCTCTGATACCACTGATCTGGATTATTTTCGGCACGAAATGAGATCGGAGATATAATAAGGAAATGCACAGAGATATCACAGATATTCAATAATATAACAGAAATGTATCAGAGATGAAACCATAAACACAGATATACAGTAATACACGATTTCTATTAATGAAAGAAATGTACAGGGACTGTAAAAATACAAAGTGAAAGACTCGCTAGAATGGTGGCAGCTTATCTCTGAGAAGAGATGTGATGGCTACTCACATTCGCAAGAAGATGATTACAATGAGGCTCTGAAGGCCTTTTTACAATAAGAAGGAATGCCAAAAACCCTAGACATCCAAAAACCTAACCCTGGGAGATGAAGCGCCAAAAGTCATGTGGGCCCCGTTTGGGTAAGTGAGTACATCAACTTCCCGGGGTCGTAACTTTTGCATACGATCTCCGTTTTAGGCGTGTGATAGCTCGTTGGAAAGGTATCGTCGAGGAGATTAATTTTGGGGGATAAATCATGCCTTTGGCTATCATTAAGAACCTAGATCTCGAAAAACCTTCATTTGGGCCCTCAAAATGGCCCCGGAAGTTAAAACCTGCTAAAAATAGTAAATTGCCAGAAAATTGTTTTGAGCCATTTGGAAAAGGTGGGTGGCCACCGATATCCACCTAGATCATATTTATTGTTGATTGATTCTGGTGAACCAGAAATTTATGAAAAGGTAATGCAGGTAGACACTAAAAACAAGTGGGAGCAAGGCATGAAAGAGGAAATGGACTCCTTGGTAAATAACCAGACTTGGGATGGTTCAGTTTCCTGCAGGAAAAAGATCATTATAGAATAAATGGGTTTATAGGTTGAAGGAAGAAGATGGAGGAAAAAATGGTACAAGGCTAGACTTGTTGTAAATGGGTTTGCACAAAATAAAGGTATATAATTTGATGAAATATTTTCTCATGTTGTTAAAAAGACTTCAATAAGGACTATTTTAAGACTTGTGGCAGTAGAAGATTTTCATCTTGAACAGTTATATGTAAAAATAACTTTTCTCCATGGGGATTTGGAGGAAGATATTTATATGCAGCAGCCACAGGGGTATGAGGTCAAAGGAAAGGAGAATTTGGTATGCATATTGAAGAAGAGATTGTATGGACCAAAGCAAGCTCCAAGGCAGTGGTATTTGTATTTTGACAAATTTATGACAGAACAAGGTTACAGTAGGTGTCATTATGATCATTGTATTTATTTTAAAAGGCTATAAACTAGAAGTTATATTATCTTTCTATTGTATGTAGATGACATGTTTGTCGCAGGGTCTAATATGTAAGTCAAAGAGACTACAGAATACACAATCCATGCCCCCCCCTGGTCATGAGGGGGTCAAAAATTTTGGTTTTCCTGTAATTCAAATATGGTAATTTCATAGTCAATCTAGATCATTCATTATAAGGTTGCAGATATGACGGTAGAAGTTATGTTAGGGTTTTTTTCCCTAGGAGGCAACCCTTTTTTATGAGGGAATTGTATTGTGGTTGTGTATTATTGTGAATATTGTATTCTGAGATAGGAGACTATGAGAGAAAGAAGAGGAAGTTACAGCGGGTGTGTTGTAGGTTGTATCCCTTCATTTGTTGGATAATAAAAATGAAGGACCTGGCAATTTATCTGGTGGACGTAGCCCACACTGGGTGAACCACGCATATATGTGTCTCTATTATATTGTGTATCTTTATGTTTTATTTCTACATTTGTTTTATTTTATTGCTCCGCGATCTTTTTTTTCTAACACAGGATTCATCATGATGAATTTAAAAATTCATAAGGATTCATTCATTTGAAAGGTTGATGAGATCAATGGTCGATATTAAATCGAGGGTTGTAAAATGGATCAGATCAATGGTTTATATTAATCAAGGTTTGGTTGAAAATTTTGTAAGTGTGAGGTTCGATAATAGAATCTGCCGACAAACAAATGGCTAGATGAGCCAGTTTGGCGAAGTGTTGTAAATTCGTCAAGAGAAAATGTTGATGTTCGATAGTTGATGGACGAGTGTCAGCAAAAGTAGGTGAAGAGTTGGTTCAAATGGGAGACATCTCTGACCACCGATGGCCGACAGATGGCATCGACCGAATCCTGTGAAGTATTTTCAATCGCCGACAAAAGTCGTCAATGGATGATGGGCTAGCCGAATCTAATGAAGTATTTTTCAATCACCGAAAAACATCGCCAATGGTCGATGGGTCAATGGTAGGGGGTATACCAATTTTTGCAAAATGTTCGAATCAAGAAAGAGAAGCCATCAATGGTCGATGGTTTGGCGTCGTCCAAAGTTGGAGAGGTGTCCAGATTGTTCAAGAGAATCGACCGATGGTCAATGGGGAAAAGAGGATGATGAAATCATCATCCATCACATCATCATCCATGTGTCATGCCACATCCGTAGTTTCCACGTCATCCAACAAAAGTGGTCGATGGTCGATGGTCAAATCGGTCGATTTGGGAAAGTGTATTCGACAACCATCGAGAATCGTCGAACGTCGATGGGTTGATGGTTAGGCGTTAGCCAAAATTTTTGATAATTCCATTCGCCAAGAAGGTCATCGACAATCGACGACCAATGACTAGGTCGGTCGGGTTGGATTGTGTGCAAGTCGATCGTCGGGGAGTTGGGTTGATGGTCGATGGTCGGTTTGACAGTTTGGGGAAGTATTATGCATGCCATAGGAGAATTTCGTTTACCAATAGTCGATAGAGAGTAGATCTATGACCCATATTTCTTTCGACCTGAGATCAATGGCACAGATTACACATAGGCAAAATTGTTCCACCATTTCAAAAAAAACAAAAAATGAGGTCTAGAGCCATTTTTATATTTTGGCCATAACTAGAGAAATTACAATGGATATGGATGAAGCTTATGGGTTTTTTCCCACAGAGAGGAGGTATACAAGAGAACCAAAGAGGACCCTTGTCCAATTCCACTTGAATTTGGTAGAAATTGCAAAATAATGGTTTTTAAAGATTTGGGTCCATATTAAGTCAAAACTCTTGGGGAGCGTCCAAAAAGTAGACACATAAATAACCCGCAAAGGAACTGAATAAATCCTATGGAAATTGGAATGGGGACACTGAAATAGGCCTAAATACACTATTTCAGGCCACTTTTTAGGGATTTTGTATATTTTCAAAGCAGGAAAAGTGACCCTAGATAACAAAACTGGAAAATTTTATATAGTCAAATTTTTATATACTCATCAATAAAAACAACTTTGGTTTAGTGAAATTTTTCCAAAAGTGTAGAGATTGAGAGATAGTCAGTTCTGCTAAAAATTCTAAGTCTGGAAAAATGAGTGAAAATATGATAAAGTTGCATATTCCATATTGTTGTAGTTTTTGACTGGAACATCAGATTGAAATTATGAGAATTGTTATGAAATCCCTATTGTTATTTTTATCTATGTATCATACCAAATTTTCTCTGGTTCTTGATATATTTTCTTCTAAATTTGACAAAATTTGGCATTTCAATAAAATTGCTCCAATAGAGAAAATGCACAAAAAGTGGTGAAAATGGTTTTTTCAAAAAGCCATAAATTTTAGCTCAAATATCATATTGGGGCATGAGTTCAACTATTGGAAATATATTTCAAAGAGGAATGCAGCTAGGGAATCATAGTGTGAATTGATGCACTGTGTCCTTCATAAATTGATGAGGAAATAACATGTATTCTAATTAATGAAATGTTCTACAATACGCATGCTCTAACAGTAATTATTACATGCACATTTCTTGTAGAATTAGAGATAGAAGAAGAAATTTTAAGTTCTTATATGAGGACTAGAGTTATGGAATATGCTCAGGGATCTTACATCCATGAGGAAGATATTAGAGATCTGCATGTCAGCATGGGGAATGTTGAGACAGAGTCAAATGGAAGAAGAGATAGGAAAGAACATGTCACTATGAGAAGTCTGCATAGGGAAGTGCAGAGCTATAGAGATGATAATTAAAGAATTATGAAGGCTCAGGAAGAGATACTTCAGATATTAAACATGTTGCATAAGAAAGTTACCAAATATTCTTGCACCAAGCAAGCAGCTAGTGCTAGACAAGTATCAACATCTATATCTCATAGAAAAAGGGATGATCATGGAAATGCTAGGAAGTCAAGAAGCATGAGCAGGTGCCCTCATTCTACAAGGCATTCCACTAGAATAAATCATGCAAGTTTAGGGCCAGGAAGCAGACCAAGTGTGTCAATCAAGCCAAGAACCTCTATGAGAAAAGGATCTCATGGAGGCAGTTCAAAGGATATTTCCAAGAGAAATATTTGTCTGAGCATTACTATGAGAGAAATATGAAAGAGTTCTTTGAAGTCAAATTGGGAACCATGACAATGGAGGAATATGAGAAGCGGTTCTTTGAATTTTTGAAGTATGTTGACTTCATCAAGGATGGGAAATTCAAAATCCAAAGGTTTCTAAGTGGGTTACCCTCCTTCTATAGTGAAAAGATTCAATATGATAATCCCAAGACTTTGGAGGAAACCATAAGGAGAAAAAGACACCTTTATGAGCAAAGAAAAGGAAGGTCATTTTTCCAAAAGGCTTGGAATGACAAGATGAAAGAGAAAAGGGATAAAAGGCAGAAATGTTTTAAGACACCTTTTTTCATAAATAACTCCCAAGAAAATCAAAAAGGTCAGGAAAACCAAAATGAGCAAAAGAATGCAGATCCATTTGGGAAAATTCCAAGACAACAACCTGTTCAATGTTGGGGATTGAGGGAAATCACTTATATAAGGACTACCCTCACAAAGGAGAAAGAATGAGGATTTTCCACAACATTCAAGAATTTGAAACACTAAAAGACATGGGAGGAAGCATGCTAAGGATTTATGCAGCCTTGGATGACAAGCAGGCATAGTATCAATCCCCCATGATTGAAGTGGAAGGTAAGATTGACAACCAAACCACAGAAATTTTGATTGATTCTAGAGCTAGCCATAATTACATAAATGTTAACATTGTTGAAAAATTTCACTTGCAAAGAAGTAAGCATAAGAAATTTTGGTTAGTTCAGTTAGCCACAGTGGCTAAGTGGAAAATCAATGAGTTGGTTAAATATTGCATGATAGACGTGAATGGACTTGGCACAAAGCTAGATGTAAACATCGGATTGTTGGGTTCATATGACTGTCTAATTGACATGGATTGGTTGGAAAAACATCATGATTTCCTAGACTGCTACAACAAGACAATCACATGTCTTGATGAGGAAGGGAAGCAAGGAAAGATTCAAGGAATTCCAAGAGTTATAGTTGTTAGAGAGATTTCAACTATGCAGTTGAAGAAGAGCTTCGGGAAGGGATGTCAGATTTGTGTAGCTCGTATGGAGGATGTAGCCAAAGAAAAAGTGGCAAGCATTGAACATCATTCAATCTTGAGGGATTTCGAAGACGTTTTTAAAGAAATTCTATTATTACTGCCAAAGAGGGACAATGATTTCTCTATTGATTTGGTTCCATGAGCTGCCCTAGTGTCCAAGACACCATAAAAAATGGGCACACCAGAAAAGAGTTGAAGATGCAGCTTGAAGAACTTTTGAATAAGGGGTATATATGCCCAAGTCTGTCACCTTGGCGAGACTCAATTCTTTTTGTGAAGAAGTGATCCAGGTGGATATCGGTGGCCACCCACTTTTTCCAACTGGCTCAAAACAGTTTTCTTACAATTTTGGTAATTTACTATTTTTAGCAGGTTTTAACTTCTAAGGCCATTTTAAATCCCTAAACGACATTTTTGGGAAAACGAGGAGCAATAGAGAAATTCATTTGATATTGCCTCCAAAATGAACCTCCTCAACGATACCTTTCCAATGAGCTATCAAACAGTATGACAAAGACAGCCCTAACAAATAGTCTCCCGAAAACTAGTCCAAGCCACAGGAAAAGAAGGGTCACAGGAAGACAAAGAAGGACATCGGAAAATGGTGTGATTTCCAAAAACTCCCCTGGCACAACACCGATGAATGTTGCTTAAAACACTCATTGGTGGCCGAGATCAAAGACAAGGAGCAGAACCCTGATTTGGAATCTGATTTGGAAAATAATGGTAAAGGACAGATCATTGACGCACACCCCATTGCTATTATCATGACCGCATCAATACAACCAGAAGAACCAACAGATCCTAAAAAGGGGAAGAACATTTTTCATTCTCAAATGTGGGTGAAGGGGACTCCGCTGCATTTTATTCTTGATAGCGGAAGCCAAAAGAACCTCATCTCAGCATAGGTCATTAAATAATTGGGATTATCAACAACACCACACCTGCAGCATCCAACATAGGGTGTCTTTGCCAAGGACGAGATCTTCGTGTCAACCAACAATGTCAATTTTCATACGGCATCCATCCCTTCAAGGATGAGGTATTATGTGATGTTGCCCCACTTGATGTCTGTGATGATCTCTTGGGCCAGGCATATATGTGGAGACACCATGTTGTTTATGAGTCTCGACCCTGTAGTGTCATTGTTTCTCTAAGGGGTCATCTCTACAGAATACAAGAGGTAGTTCTAACTATTGTTCCACCTAAATAGTTCCGCAAGGTAGTATATCATACTGCAAAATTCAGTTTCTTCACAATCTGTTCAAAAGGGAAACAGAAGGACACTGCAACCACTTCAGCCTCGCCCCAAGCACCTTCTATCCAACAAAAGCAGGTCGAAAATGTTGCATCAAAGCACACAGATTCCTTTTTCACACTATCCTCTCATGTAGCTCAACTTTTTGAACAGCCTTAGCCTCTACAGGTTCATGACAGAATTCCACAAACTGAGCAACGCGACGTCTCCAGCAAGGCAAACAGCTCACCAAGATTCAGATTCAGTAAATGTTTTTTCCTCTCCCTCGGGCACTCAACGCAATGGACACCATTTCTTACTAAGGAGGGAGGATTGATCCATGTGGATATCGGTGGCCACCCACCTTTTCCAACTGGCTCAAAACAATTTTCTGACAATTTTTGTAATTTACTATTTTTAGCAGTTTTTAACTTCCAGGGCCATTTTGAAGCCCTAAACGATCTTTTTGGGAAAATGGGGAGAAATATGTTATTTCCTTTGATATTGCCTCCAAAATTAATCTCCTCGATGATAGCTTTCCAACGGGATATCATGCACCTAAAATAGAGATCGTATGCAAAAGTTACGACCCCAGGAAGTTGATGTACTAACTTACCCAAATGGGGCCCACATGGCTTTTGGTGCTTCATCTCCTAGGGTTAGGTTTTTGGATGTCTAGGGTTTTTGGAATTCTTGTTTATTTTCAAAAGTTCTTTAGAGCCTCATTTTAATCATCTTCTTGCGGATGAGTGCAGTCGTCACATCTCTTATCAGAGATAAGCCTCCACCATTCCAACAAGTTTGTTTCCACTGCATTTTACAGTTTCAGCTTATTTCCTTATTGAATAGAAAATTAGTTTTACTGTATCTCTATTATTTTGTGTTAAGCACCTGTTAATACTCTTTAGTCATTTTTTTCTTCTCATAAAATCTGAATTAGTGGTATCAGATCAGGCTTCTCTTGATCGTTTTGTTTTTCAGTGCATGTCCTCGACGAGGTCCGAGTATAGCAAGTTGGGTCTCGATCTTGTCTCTCTTGAATAAAATCACTCTCCCACGCCCAAGAAACCCTACATGGTGGAAGAAAAGAAAAAAGACGGAGCAGAAAATTCTATTAATTTGTTTCTTGAGCAAGCTCTCACACGACAGAGGGATGAAATGATGGAGAATTTTTCCCACATCCTTCAACGCCTGTCGATAGCAACAGGTGCATATTCATCAAACAACCACTTTGGAAGAGCCTCTCCTTTCAAGGTACAGGTTAATTTTGATATTCTCGTATTTGAAGGTCAGATAGATGCAGATGCCCTAGACAAATGGTTAAATCTATTAGAATGTTATTTCTCTATTCATAATTTTTCCGACAAGGAAAAGATCACCTTTGCAATCCTTAAATCTCTCCCCCATGTTAAACATTGGTGGGAAACTTACTGGGAGAAAAGTTCCATAGAGGAGTCTGCAATATATGGGGCCGAGCCCAATTGGGATTTCGTTCTTCTCATAAAATCTGGATCAGTGGTATCAGAGCAGGCTGCTCTTGATCAGGTTTTTTTCAGTGCATGTCCCCGACGAGGTCTGAGTATAGAAAGTTGGGTCTCAAGCTTGTCTCTCTTGAATACAATCTCTATCGCACGCCCAAAAAACCCTCCATGGTAAAAGAAAATAAAAACAACGAAGCAAATGATTCTATCAATTTGTTGCTTGAGAAAAATCTCACGCGACAGAGGGACGAAATGATGGAGAATATTTCCCACATCCTTCAACGCTTGTCGATATCAACAGGTGAAAATTCATAAAACAACCACTTTGGAAGAACCTCTCCTTTCAAGGTATAGGTTAATTTTGATATTCTAGTATTTGAAGGTCAGATAGATGCGGATGCCCTAGACAAATGGTTAAATCTGTTAGAAAGTTATTTCTCTGCTCATAATTTATCCGACAATGAAAAGATCACCTTTGCACTTCTTAAATATCTCCTCTATGTCAAACATTGGTGGGAAACTTAATGGGAGCAAAGTTCCACAAAGGAGTTTGGAATATATGGGGCCGAGCCCAATTGGGATTTTTTTTGGATGCGGTAAAGAAACAGTATTACCATGTTGGAAACTATGAGGACCAGTACATGAGATGGACCACACTGCGGCAAGAGAGGGGCCAAGAAGTTTCGGAGTTCACCGATACCTTCCATACCTTGTGCACCAAGTTGGGTATCAAAGACTCTAAATGACATTTAGTTCTGAAATACCGTGGGGCTCTACACAGATACATCCAAACTGAAATGGATTTTCTGGATATCTCATATCAGAGGTCGACAAACAATTGGGATTGTCAACAACACCACACCCGCAGCCATACAACATCGAGTGGCTTCGCCAAGGATGAAATATTTGTGTTATCTAGCAGTGTCTATTGTCATACAGAATCTGACACTTCAAGGATGAGGTATTATGTGATGTTTCCCCACTGGATGTCTCTAATGTTCTCTTGGGCTAGCCATATATGTGGAGACGTCATGTTGTTTATGAATCTCGACCTCATAATGTCATTGTTTCTCTAGGGGGTCATCTCTACAGAATACCAGAGGTATATCCAACTATTGTTCCACCTAAAAAGTGTTGCAAGGTAGTATCTCAAACTGCAAAATTCATCTTCTTCACAATCTGTTCAAAAGGGGAACAGAAGGTCACTGCAACCACTACAGCCTCACCCTAAGAAACTTCTACCCAATAGAAGCAGGTCGACAAGGTTGAATAAAAGTGCATAGATTCCTTTTGCACACTGTCCTCTCATGTATCTCAACTTATTGAACAGCCTTATCCTCAACAGGTTCGTGACAGTCTTCCACAAACTGAGCAGTGCGACGTCTCCAGCAAGGCAAGCATCTCACAAAGATTCAAATCCAGCAAACATTTTTTCCTCTCCCCTGGGAACTCAACGCAATAGAGACCATTTCTTCCTAAGGAGAGAGTATTGATCCAGGTGGATATCAATGGCCACCCACCATTTCCAACTCGCTCAAAAACAAATCTGCCAATTTTGGTAATTTACTATTTTTAGTCGTTTTTAACTTCCGGGGCCATTTTGAATTCCTAAAAAACATTTTTACGAAAGGGGGGGGATATGGAATTTCCTTATACATTACCTCCAAAATGAATCTCCTCGATGATACCTTTCCAATGGGCTATCATGCGCTTAAAACGGAGATCGTATGTAAAAGTTACGACCCCGGGAAGTTGATGTACTAACTTACCCAAACATAGCCCACATGACTTTTAGTGCTTCATCTCCTAGGGTTAGATTTTTTTATGTCTAGGGTTTTTGGCATTCCTGTTTATTGTAAAAAGGCCTTCAGAGCCTCATTGTAATCATCTTCTTGTGAATGAGTGTAGCCGTCACATCTCTTCTCAGAGATAAGCCGCCACCATTTCAGGAAGCTTGTTTCCGCTGCATTTTACAGTTTCAACTTATTTCCTTATTGAATAGAAAACCAGTTTTACTGTATCTCTGTTATTTTGTGTTAAGAACGTGTTAATAAATTGTAGTCATTTCATTTTTCTCATAAAATATGGATCAGTGCTATCAAAGAAGGCTGCTCTTGATCGATTTTTTTTTTTTCAATGCATGTCCCCGATGAGGTTCGAGTATAGCAAGTTGGGTCTCGAGCTTGTATCTATTGAATACATTCACTCTCGCATGCCCAAGAAACCCTCCATGGTGGAAGAAAATAAAAACAATGAAGTAGACAATTTTATCAATTTGTTGCTTGAGCAAGCTCTCACACGACAGAGGGACGAAATGATGGAGAATTTTTCCCACACCCTTCAACGCATGCCGATAGCAACAGGTTAATCTTCATCAAACAACCACTTTGGAAGAACCTCTCCTTTCAAGCTATAGGTTAATTTTGATATTCCCGTATTTGAAGGTCGGATATATGCGGATGCACTAGACAAATAGTTAAATCTGTTAGAAGGTTATTTCTATGTTCATAATTTTTTCGTCAAGGAAAATATCACCTTCGCACTCCTTAAATCTCTATCCCATGTCAAACATCGGTGGGAAACTTACTGGGAGAAAATTTCCACAGAGGAATCTGGAATATATGGGGTCGAGCCCACTTGGGATTTTTTTGTGGATGTGGTAAAGGAAGAGTATTACCATGTTGGCAACTATGAGGACCAGTACATGAGATGGACCACACTACAGCAAGAGAGAGGCCAAGTAGTTTCAGAGCTCACCAATACCTTCCATACCTTACACACCAAGCTAGGTATCAAAGACTCTGAACTACATTTGGTTCTAAAATACCATGGGGCTCTACACAGATACATCCAAACTGAAATGGATTTTCTAGATATCTCATCAATCAGTGTTGCATATCAAAATGTTGTTAAAATCGAGAAAAAATTTAAGCACCAGAACAAACGAGAGTTTGGGTCTGCAAATCGGCAGCAACCAAAGTATGACAAACATGACCCTAACAAATAGTCTCCTGAAAACCAGTCCAAGCCATAGGAAAAGAAGGATCATGGGAAAACAAAGAAGGACACCAGAAAATGGTGTGATTTCCACAAAAGAACCTGGAACAACACCGATGAATGTCGCTAAAAACAGTCATTGGTGGACGAGATCAAAGATAAGGAGCCAAACCTTGATTCGGGATCTAATTCTGAAAATACTAGTAAAGGACAGATCATTGACGTAGACCCCACTACTATTGTCCCGACCGCAGCAATTCAACCAGAAGACCAACATATCCTAAAGAGGGGGAGCACATTTTTCATTCACAGACGTGGGTGAAGGGGACCCGGCTACATTTTATTGTTGATATCATAAGCCAGAAGAACCTCATCTCAACAGAGGTCGTCAAACAATTGGGATTGTCAACAACAACACACCCACATCCATACAACATTCGGTGGCTTCACCAAGGACAAGATCTTCGTGTCATCCAGCAATGTCGATTGTCATAAGGCATCCATCCCTTCAAGGATGAGGCATTATGTGATGTTTCCCCACTGGATGTCTCTGATGTTCTCTTGGTCCAGCCATATATGTGGAGATGCCATGTTTTTTATGATTCTCAACCCCATAGTGTCATTATTTCTTTGGGGGGGAATATCTACAGAATACCAGAGGTATTTCCTACTATTGTTCCACCTAAACAGTGTCGCAAAGTAGTATCTCATACTGAAAAATTCAACTTCTTCACAATCTGTTCAAAAGGGGAACAGAAGGACACTGCAACCACTACAGTCTCGCCCCAAGCACCTTCTATCCAACAAAAACAAATCAAAAAGGTTGAAGAAAAGCACATAGATTCCTTCTACACACCTTCCTCTCATGTAGCTCGACTTGTTGAGCAACCTTAGCCTCAACAGGTTTGTGACAGACTTCCACAAACTGAGCAGCGCGACGTCTTCGACAAGGCAAGAAGCTCACCAAGATTTAGATTCAGTAAACATTTTTTCCTCTCCCCCAGGCACTCAACGCAATGAATACCACTACTTCCTAAGGAGGGAGGATTGATCCAGGTGGATATCGGTGGCCACCCACCTTTTCCAACTGGCTCAAAAAGGTTTTCTAACAATTTTGGTAATTTACTATTTTTAGTAGTTTTTAACTTCCAGAACCATTTTGAATCCCTAAACGACGCTTTTGGGAAAATGTGGAGCAATATATAAATTTCTTCGATATTTCCTCCAAAATAAATCTCCTTGACGATACCTTTCCAACGGGATACCATGCGCCTAAAACGGAGATCGTATGAAAAAGTTACAACCCCGGGAAGTCGATGTACTAATTTACCCAAACGGGGCCCACATGACTTTGGCGCTTCATCTCCTAGGGTTAGGTTTTTGGATGTCTAGTGTTTTTGGCATTCCTGTTTATTGTAAAAAGGCCTTCAGAGCCTCATTGTAATCATCATCTTGCAAATGAGCGCAATCGTCACATCTCTTCTCAAAGATAAGCCGCCACCATTCTAGCAAGCTTGTTTCCGTTACAATTTATAGTTTCAGCTTATTTCCTTATTGAATAGAAAACCAGTTTCACTATATCTATGTTATTTTGTGTTAAGCAACTATTAATAATCTGTAGTCATTTCATTATTGTAAGGTAGCTAGAGAGGTAGTGGGGGTCCCAGAGGGCCCATAGTGATAATAGTGGAGGTCATTCAATGTAAGGTGGACTAGGTCCACTATATTATTAAATAAGGCCCACTATGGTAGTTAGATATAATAAATGTAAGAGGACTTCTTAGAAGGTTCTACTTCTAATAGATTCCTCCTCTAGAATGTTCTTAGGTGATGGTAGCACTATATAAAGGGGTTCAAGCAATGTAATGAGACATGAAGAGAAGTATTGTATTTGGAGCTAAAGCTCAATAGGAGGATGCCCCCTCGAAGAGGCAAGTGAACAGGAGAGGATCCCTTCCATAATAGGATCCATTGTATGGTGTTGCCCTACCTCAAGGGTTTGATATAATAAAGTTGTGGTTTTCTATATGGTTTCATATATCTTGTGTGGTGATTGTATTCAGATATATTTGGATCTATTGTGATATTTTGTATTCAGGTCTTTGGTTCTTAACAATTATGCTCATAAAATCTGAATCAGTGGTATCAGAGTAGGTTGCTCTTGATCAATTTTTTTTTTTCAGTGCATGTCCCCGACGAAATCCAAGTATAGCAAGTTGGGTCTCGAGCTCATCTCTCCTGAAGAGAATCACTCTTGCATGCTCAAGAAACCCTCCATGGCAGAAGAAAATAAAAATGATGGAGTAGACGATTCTATCAATTTTTTGCTTGAGCAAGCTCTCACGTGACAGAGGGACAAAATGATGGAGAATTTTTCCCACATCCTTCAACACCTGCCAATAGAAACAGGTGCATCTTCATCAAACAACCACCTTGGAATCACCTCTCCTTTCAAGGTACAGGTTAATTTTTATATTCCTATATTTGAAGGTCGGATAAATGCGGATGCCCTAGACAAATGGTTAAATCTATTAGAAGGTTATTTCTCTGTTCATAATTTTCCTGACAGGGAAAAGATCACCTTCGCACTCCTTAAATCTCTCCCCTGTGTCAAACATTAGTGGGAAACTTACTAGGAGAAAAGTTCCACGGAGGAGTCTGGAATATATGGGGGCAAGCCCACTTGGGATTTTTTTGTGGATGCGGTAAAGGAATAGTATTACCCTATTGGTAACTATGAGGACCAGTACATGAGATGGACCACACTGCCGCAAGAGAGGGGCCAAGCAGTTTTGGAGTTCACCAATACCTTCCATACCTTATGCACCAAAATGGGTATCAAAGACTCCAAACGACATTTGGTTCTGAAATACCGTGGGGCTCTACACGGATACATCCAAACATAAATGGATTTTCTAGATATCTCATCACTTTGTGATGCTTACTGATATGTTGTTAAAATCGAGCACAAATTTAAGCACCGGAACAAATCCAAGCCATGGGAAAAGAAGGGTCATGGGAAGACAAAGAAGGACACTGAAAAATGGTGTGATTTCCACAAAATACCCTCGCATAACACTGATGAATGTCACTCAAAACAGTCATTGGTGGCCGATATCAAAGACAACAAGTCGAACCCTGATTCAGAATCTGATTCTGAAAATACTGGTAAAGGACATATCATTGACGCAGACCCCACTGCTATTTTCATGACCGTAGCAATTCAACTAGAAGAACCAATAGATCCTAAAGAGGGGGGGCACCTTTTTTATTCACAGATGTGGGTGAAGGGGACCCCGCTACATTTTATTATTGATAGTGGAAGCTAGAAGAACCTCATCTTAGCAGAGGTCATCAAACAATTGGGATTGTCAAAAACACCACACCCGCATCCATACAACATTGGGTGGCTTCTCCAAGGACAAGATCTTCGTGTCAGCCAGCAATGTTGATTGTCATACGACATCCACCCCTTCAAGGATGAGGTATTATGTGATGTTGCCCCACTAGATGTCTGTGATGTTCTCTTGGGCCAACCATATATGTGGAGACATCATGTTTATGAGTGTCAACCCTATAGTGTCATTGTTTCTCTAGGGGGGCATATCTATAGAATACCAGAGGTAGTTCTAACTATTGTTCCACCTAAACAGTGTCGCAAAGTAGTATCTCATACTACAAAATTCAGCTTCTTCACAATCTATTCAAAAGGGAATGAGAAGGACACTGCAACCACTACAACCTTGCCCCAAGCACCTTCTATCCAACAGAAGCAGATTGACAAGGTTGTTGGAAAGCGCACAGATTCCTTTTGCACACCATACTCTCGTGTAGCTTGACTTGTTGAACAGCCTCAGCCTCAACAGGTTCATGACAGACTTCCACAAACTGACACAAACGCTCTCACACGCCCAAGAAACCCTCCATGGCAAAAGAAAATAAAAATGACGGAACAGATGATTCTATCATTTTTTTTATTGACCAAGCTCTCACGCAACAGAGGGATGAAATGATGGATATTTTTTCCCACATCCTTCAACGCCTGGCGATAGCAGCAGGTGCATCTTCATCAAACAACCACTTTGGAAGCACCTCTCGTTTCGTGGTATAGGTTAATTTTGATATTCCTGTATTTGAAGGTCAGATCAATGAGGATGCCCTAGACAAATGGTTAAATCTGTTAGAAGTTTATTTCTCTATTCATAATTTTTTCGACAGGGAAAAGATCACCTTCACACTCCTTAAATATCTCCCCTGTGTCAAACATTGGTGGGGAACTTACTAGGAGGAAAGTTCCACAAAGGATTCTGGAATATATGGGGTCGAACCCACTTGGGATTTTTTTGTGGATGCGGTAAAGGAACAGTATTACCCTATTGACAAAGAGGACCAGTACATGAGATGGACCACACTACGACAAGAGAGGGGCCAAGCAGTTCCAGAGTTCACCAATACCTTCCATACCTTGCGAACCAACCTAGGTATCAAATACTCTGAATGGCATTTGTTACCCATGATTTTGGTTATCATGATGATGTATTGATGATGGTGTACTCAGGCTCTTCATAAGAACTTTCTCCTGAGAAAAAGTTATTTTCATCTCTTCCAGAAAACTCATTTTTGAGGACTGTTCGTAGGCCACTAGTATATTTTCCTGCAAGAATGCATGATTCTTGCAGGCTGCCTTAAGCCAGGGTGTGAGAAGTTTGCACTGTGTTGAACTGCTAGGGTGCGAACTCTTTCTAAAGCAAGGAAAAAGATGAATTTTCGATGCTTCTAGAAGGGAATCTTCTAGAAGGATGAGATGGCATTCGAATGGTTATCCTAGTACTGGATTTCTTGATATTTTGGGATCATTCTTATCCAAGTAACTAATTCATTCTCTCCTATATATTGAGGGAATTCTCATGGAAAAGGTTAAGCAAAGCAAGCAAGGTTAAGCAAGATTCATTCGAGAATTAGTGAAAGAATTGTGTGAATGATTGAAGCTACAGCAGCTTCAAGACTCCAACAAGTTTATCCGAAGGGGTTGATATTCTTCATGCAAGTGAGCAAGTGTGTGTGTCAAAGCCAAGGGCCATCGAAAGGAAGTTTGCGACATCAAGGCTCAGGTTGTAATCTTTACTTTCCATTAATATGATACAGTAATATGTCCCTTTCCCATAAAGTTATTTCCACTTTATTGTATAATTCCTTGATCATATACATAGATTGACTGTTCAATAGATTGTTATTTCTTCACTTTGGTTGGTTTGTGTTGTCTTGGTCTTGACTGCACAAGAGAACTGGAGCGAAGCAGGAGCAACAAAGACTATAGGAAGCGATAATAAGGTATGTCATATGATCTAGCCTCCTATTTAATTCAATGGTCAAAATCTAGGGAAAGAGGCATGTTCTGTCTTGCTTTGTTCTAGATCCAGGTGGATCTAGGGAGATCGGTTAGTGTCCGCACCTACAGATTTATCCAATAACAAAATTGGTGACTCCACTGGGGACCAATCCCATTTTATTTGTGGCTTTTGGTGTTTTTCTGTGGCCATTTTCTCTGGTTTCACTTTTCTCCTGTCCTATCAACCTCTGAGTCTTCAGAATATCCTAATAGACCCTCTGGGTCCAGAGGCCTTTTTCAATTTTGCTTCATTTTTAAATTTTTGATTATGTTCAGGCATTCTCGCACTGTAATTCATTGCAGCCTGCGAGAATTGATAGGGTTCGCACTCTGCCTTTAGGTTTCAGTGCGAGGTTCTCGCACCCTGCTCAAGGGTCGCCTGCAAGAATCATTGATTCTCGCACTGTGTAATATTGTCTGCCTGCGAACACCATTTTTCAAAAGTTTGGATTTGATTTTTGGTATTTTCAAATGCCCAGATCAGTTTGATTGCCTCATAAAAGTTTCTTGGACCATTGATTGATATCTTTCTTGTCTTTGTTTGCGTGCATGAACAGTCTTAGGATTTCAAGGCTCTTCTTGTCACTTTTGTCTTGACTTTCGTTTCTTGACTTTTCTTGGTAACACCATACTCTTTCGGGATATGAGTGTGTTTGATTAGTTAAGGACCGGTGATCGGTTGAAAGTTGAGTTTTCTTGGTCTTTATCATTTGATTATTGTTTGAAAGATCACTTTCCTCATGCAATTGAAAAGACTAGTTTGGGTTTCTTTGTTTTAACAAAGTTCAGTATTTCTTTTAGTGAAATTTTTGAAACAAAAAGATTTAATTTCTTGCTTTATATTAGATTGGGGGCATCCTTGCATTTGAAGTAGCGAAATTGCATGATTCTTGGCATTTTTTTATCTTAATTTATGAAAAAATTGTGCCATTTTTGCCCTAAAAAATGATTCTTGGCATTTTTGGGGGGGGCATGAATTGTGCATTGGTGTACAGTACCTTTTTCTCATTTCTTGAGAATCTTGATATTGATGAATTTAATATATTTTGGGACATCGTGCATATGGGAATGATAAATGTTTTCTCCCTCTCGTAGCATAGATTTCATTGAAATGAAAAGATTGCATTTTCATATCTTTGCATAATTTTCGAGTCGATCAAAACACCATATTGTCCACGCCATCTTCCTTTTGAGTAAAAACGGCCATAAAATAAAGTGCTTATAAAAATTGATTAGACATTTTTATCTTTTATGGTAGCAAACCTACATTAGATTAGTCGTAGGGCTTTGGAATAGGTGTGAAAGATAACTTTCCAAAGTTGCAAACAAACATAGAATCTTGAGTTAGGGATAATTTAAATCCACTTATTACATTTTGTCCTAGGAAGACCTTCTAACACAAGGGTCAATCACAAGGTCGCATTGAGACTAGCAGAGTTATTCACCCTGCTTTGTTGGTCTTGGTGTAGAGATTGCATGTATTACGGGGATCACTCGGAGGTATACCCACAATGATGAGTGGAAGCCTTTTGGGTTGATTTCAGGCTAGATACCCTGCTCTTGCGTGTGGATCGGACTGTCAACTGTCCCCCCAGGCTTTATTGTTGTTGGTGGTAACCTTAGTGGACTATCTTTCTAGGTTCTTTACACAAGGTGACTGTGGAGGGGCAAGTCTTCACGGTACCTGGAATCGACGTTGGCCAAACTCACTCGGGCTCCTTGGAGGGTATACCCATGATTATGTGTGGGAGATTGCACCAGGGTGTAAGTCCGTTAAGCAGGTCGTCAACATAACTTTTCCACCCGCTCTATCTCAGCCCTTTCTTACTTTCTTCCCGCGATGTTGGATTTCATCACCAACTAGTGAGTTCATTGCAAGAAGGTTTTGTTTGCTTGCTTTCTTACTAGATTTTTAGCGTGTGTTGTTTGTTTTCCTTAGAAGACTCTAGATTGGATATTTATTTAATGGCGTCAGTTCCCGAAATGACCAATGAAGGAACCCCTACTCCAGGAGAACCTTTTATTTTTCCTTCTTATGGGAATATTGGTCCTCCTCACATCGCTACTTTGAACCTTCCAGGTCTCACTATTGGATTACCGGTATGGTTGTTTTCCACTCAAGTAATCCCGAATACAGTTATTTCTTTAGTCACAAGCACCTCCCCCAAAGAGCATCAACCTCATGTTGATCCTTCACCTTCTTCACCAGTAAGGTGTTCTTTGCCTTCTTCGCTTGCAATGTCGCCTTCTATTTCATCTTCTTTGTCAGGTGAAAGTTCTAAAGCTAGTAACCCGGTGAATAAGAAGAAGAAGAAAAGAAAGATTAAGAAGAAGAAAGATAAACAAGGGTCAAAACTTCCAACCACTGTCAATCCTGTTGGAACACAACCAGTTACTGTTACTTGTGCTAGGAGTGTTGATGATGTCAAGATCACCCAAACAACCCGTAAGCCCAAGTACCCTTGCAGGCTTTGCAAGGGTAGCCATCTTCTTAAGGATTTCCCTGGGCTATCCAAGGTTATCGAAGCATGGTCTACACACCCTCGCCAACCCATGTCATTAACCTCTGAACAACATGTTGATGACCCCCCGTCAACTAGTCAAGATACTGTTGGGAAGAAGAAAACTAGAGTCAAGTTCCCATGTATGTTATGCAAAGGGAGTCATCTCACTCACCTTTTCCCTCATATGGATGAAGCCTCGAAATTCCTGGAAGACATAACTATTTCACAGCCTCAACTTCCAGCCGTGTATCGCAAGTTTTCTCTCAACCCACCTGTAGTTGATGGAATGATCACTCTGGTCCCTTCACCGGTCAATCCGGTTGATCATGTCGTCAATCTAGTCACGTCCTTAATTGAACCAGTTGATGGAGTGGTTGATCCGATACCATCCTCAGTCAACCTAGTTCTCCCCTCAGAGAGAGAAACTAAAGAGGTCGATCCGATCCCATCCTCGGTTGATCCCACTCTCCCGTTAGAGAGTGTCACCCGAGTGGTCGATCCGTTTACACATGTCGACCCCATTATCCCTTTGGAGAATGAAGCCCAAGTGGTCAATCTGATCTCATCATTGGTCGATCCTACTCTCCCTCTAGAGAGTAAACCTGATACTGCCCATGTTTTTCTCATTGATACAGACTCTCCCGTGTCAGGGGGTATTCCTCCTTCTCCCGTGAAACTCCCTCCAAGTAATGAGGCCATCCATTTTGATTGGGGTGTGCTAACTGGACCTCATATTCCCTCTTACATTCCTTTCCAGATTACAGTACAGGTTTGTGGTCAGGACATTCCCCAAAAGTTGATAGATGAAGGTTCGTCTATTAGTATTTTGTCCTCTATTGTTTGGCACATGTTAGGTTGTCCTCCACTTGCACCGGTTACGCAGAATCTGTTAGCTTTTAACAGAAGAACTAGTCAACCTTTAGGGACCCTTCCTCAGTTTCCTATAACTTTGGGAGGGAAAACTGTCTTTATCGATGTCATGGTAGTCCAAGACCCCTTGGATTTTTCTTTACTCCTTGGGCGAGATTATGTCTATGCCATGAAAGCTATTGTGTCCACTCTTTTTTGTGTGATATCTTTCCCTCACGATGGACGGGTTGTGACTGTTGATCAACTTTCATTCATTGACCATGCCTGGATTGCCTCCCTGAATGGTTCTTATATGAAGACGGTATCACCCCTGCCACTGGTCAATTATGTGGCATTGTCGCCCATGGATTCAACTTCTGATGACTTAGATCCAGTAGTTGACATGGTGATCTCTTCGATAGGGTTGTTAGAGTCTGATCTCTTTACTCCTGTCATGACCCTCAACATGGTGTCCTTCCAGAGTGTGCTTTTTCCTTCCAGTGAAGACCTCTTGGAAGCCATGACTGAGTTTTGTCTTTTGACATGGTGTCCTTCCGGAGCATTGTCCTCTTGGAATCCATGATCAAGAAGACTTTCAAGGATAGTTTGCAACATCAAGGACTGACCCTAAAAGGAAGGACACTAAACCAAGGGCCATCGAAAGGAAGTTTGTGACATCAAGGCTCACTTGCAGGAAGAAGATCAACCCCTTTGGATAAACTTGTTGGAGTCTTCAAGCTGTTGTAGCTTCAGTCCTTCACACAATTCTTTCACTAATTCTCCAATGAATCTTGCTTAACCTTGCTTGCTTTGCTTAACCTTTTCCATGAGAATTCCCTCAATATATAGGAGAGAATGAATTAGTTACTTGGATAAGAATGATCCCAAAATATCAGGGAATCCAGTACTAGGATAACCATTCGAATGCCATATCATCCTTCTAGAAGATTCCCTTCTAGAAGCATCGAGAATTCATCTTTTTCCTTGCTTTAGAAAGAGTTCGCACCATAGCAGTTCAACACAGTGCGAACTTCTCGCACCCTGGCTTAAGGCAGCCTGCGAGAATCATGCATTCTCGCAGGCAAATATACTAGTGGCCTGCGAGCAGTCTTCAAAAATGAGTTTTTTGGAAGAGATGAAAATAACTTTTTCTCAGGAGAAAGTTCTTATGAAGAGCCTGATTTCACCATCATCAATACATCATCATGATAACCAAAATCATGGGTAATCCAATAACAGCATTTTGTTCTGAAATATCGTGGGGCTCTACACAGATACATACAAACTGAAATGGATTTTCTGGATATCTCATGACTCGGTGTTTCTTATCGATATGTTGTTAAAATCCAGCAGAAATTTAAGCACCAGAACAAACGGGAGTTCGGGTCTCCAAATCCACAACAACCAAAGTATGACAAAGATGACCCTAACAAACAGTCTCCCAAAAACTATTCCAAGCCACAGGAAAAGAAGGATCACATGAAGACAAAGAAGGACACCGGAAAATGGTGTGATTTCCACAAAATCCCCTTGCACAACATCGATGAATGTCTCTCAAAAGATTCATTGATGGTTGAGATCAAAGACAAGGAGACGAACCCTAATTCGGAATATGATTCTAAAAATACTAGTAAAGGACAGATCATTGACGCAGACCCCACTGCTAATGTCGCGATCGCAGCAATTCAACAAGAAGAACCAACAGATCCTAAAAAGGGGGAGTGAATTTTTCATTCACAGATGTGGGTGAAGGGGATGCCGCTGCATTTTATTGTTGATAGTGGAAGCCAGCAAAACCTCATCTCAGCAGAGGTCATCAAAAAATTGGGATTGTCGACAACACCACACCCGCATCCATACAACATCGGGTGGCTTCACCAAGGATGAGATCTTTGTGTCACCCAGCAGTGTTGATTGTCATACAACATCCGGCCCTTCAAGGATGAGGTATTATGTGATGTTGCCCCACTAGATGTCTGTGATGTTCTCTTGGGCCAGTCATATATGTGGAGATGCCATGTTGTTTTTGAGTCTCGACCCTGTAGTGTCATTGTTTCTCAAGGGGGTCATCTCTATAGAATACCAAAGGTAGTTTCAACTATTGTTCTACCTAAACAGTGTCGCAAGGTAGTATCTCATACTACAAAATTCAGGTTCTTCACAATCTATTCAAAAGGGGAACAGAAGGACATTACAACCACTACAGCCTTGCCCCAAGCACTTTCTATCCAACAGAAGCAGGTCGACAAGGTTGAAGCAAAGCACACATATTCCTTTTGCACACTGTCCTCTTGTGTAGCTCAACTTTTTGAATAGCCTCAGCCTCAACAAGTTTGTGATAGACTTCCACAAACTGAGCAGTGTGATGTCTCCAGCAAGGCAAGCAGCTCACCAAGATTCAGATTCAGCAAACATTTTTACCTCTCCCCTGGGAACTCAACATAATGGAGGCCATTTCTTCCTAAGGAGGGAGGATTGATCCAAGTGGATATCGGTGGCCACCTGCCTTTTCCAACTGTCTCAAAACATTTTTCTGCAATTTTGGTAATTTACTATTTTTAGTCGGTTTTAACTTACGGGGCCATTTTGAATCCCTAAACGACGTTTTTGGGAAAACGGGGAGAATTATGGATGTTCCTTAGATATTACCTCCAAAATGAATCTCCTCGATGATACCTTTCCAACAGGCTATCATGCACCTAAAAAAAAGATCGTTTGCAAAATTTACAACCCCAGGAAGTTGATGTACCAACTTACCTAAACGGGGCCCACATGACTTTTGTCGCTTCATCTCCAAGGGTTAGGTTTTTGGATGTCTAGGGTTTTTGGCATTCATGTTTATTGTAAAAAGGCCTTTAGAGCCACATTTTAATCATCTTCTTGTGAATGAGTGCATCTGTCACATCTCTTCTCAGAGATAAGTTGCCACCATTCCAGCAAGCTTGTTTCCGCTGCATTTTACAGTTTCATCTTATTTACTTATTGAATAGAAAACCAGTTTTACTGTATCTATGTTATTTTGTGTTAAGAACCTATTAATAATCTCTATTCATTTCATTATCCTCTTAAAATTTGGATCAATGGTATCAGAGCAGGCTTCTCTTGATCGTTTTTTTTTTTTTTTCAGTGCATGTCCCCGACGAGGTCCGAGTATAGCAAGTTGGGTCTCGAGCTTGTCTCTCTTGAAGACAATCGCTCTCGCACACCCAAGAAACCCTCCATGGCATAATAAAATAAAAATGACAGAGCATACGATTCTATTAATTTGTTGCTTGAGCAAGCTCTCACGCGACAGAGGGACGAAATGATGGAGAATTCTTCCCACATCCTTCAATGCCTGTCGATAGGAAAAGTTGCATCTTCATCAAAAAACCACTTTGGAAGCACCTCTCCTTTCAAGGTATAGGTTAATTTTGATATTATCGTATTTGAAGGTCAGATAGATGGGGATTCCCTAGACAAATGGTTAAATCTATTAGAAGGTTATTTCTTTGTTCATAATTTTTCCGACGGGGAAAATATCACCTTCGCACTCTTTAAATCTCTCCCCCATGTCAAACATTGGTGGGAAACTTACTGGGAGAAAATTTCCACAGAGGGGTCTAGAATATATGGGGTCGAGCCCACTTGATAATTTTTTGTGGATGCAGTAAAGGAATAGTATTACCATGTTGGCAACTATGAGGACCAGTACATGAGATGGACCACACTGCGGCAAGAGAGGGGCCAAGCAGTTTCGGAGTTCACCAATACCTTCCATACCTTACACACCAAGCTGGGTATCAAAGACTCCGAACGACATTTGGTTCTGAAATACTGTGGGGCTCTACATAGATACATCCAATCTAAAATGGATTTTCTGGATATTTCATCACTCGGTGTTGTTTATCAATATGTTGTTAAAATCGAGTAGAAATTTAAGCACCAAAACAAACCGAAGTTCGGGTCTGCAAATAGACAACAACCAAAGTATGACAAAGACGGAACTAACAAAAAGTCTCCTGAAAACTATTCCAATCCACAGAAAAATAAGGATCATGGGAAGACAAAGAAGGACACCAGAAAATGGTGCGATTTCCACAAAATCCCCTGGCACAAAAACGATGAATGGCGCTCAAAACATTCATTGGTGGCCAAGATAAAAGACAAGGATCCAAACCCTGATTCAGGATCTAATTCTAAAAATAATGGTAAAGGATAGATCATTGATGTAGACCCCACTATTATTGTTGTGACCATAGAAATTCAACCAGAAGAATCAACAGATCATGAAGAGGGGGAGCGCCTTTTTCATTCACATATGTGGGTGAAGGGGACCCCACTGCATTTTATTGTTTATAGCGGAAGCCAGAAGAACCTCATCTCAGCAGAGGTCATCAAACAATTTGGATTGTCGACAACACCACACCCACAGCCATACAACATCAGGTGGCTTCGCCAAGGACGATATCTCCGTGTCATCCAGTAGTGTCGATTGTCATATGGCATCCAATCCTTCAAGGATGAGGTATTATGTGATGTTGCCCCACTGGATGTATGTGATGTTCTCTTGGGTCAGCCATATATGTGGAGACACCATGTTATTTATGAGTCTCAACCCTGTAGTGTCATTGTTTCTCTAGGGGGTCATCTCTATAGAATACCAGAGGTAGTTTCGACTATTGTTCCACCTAAACAGTGTCGCCAGGGAGTATTTCATACTGCAAAATTCAGCTTCTTCATAATCTATTCAAAAGAGGAACAAAAGGACACTGCAATCACTACAGCCTCGCCCCAAGCACCTTCTATCCAATAGAAGCAAGTCGACAAGGTTGCAGAAAAAAGCACAGATTCCTTCTACACATCATCCTCTCGTGTAGCTCAACTTGTTGAATAGCCTCATCCTCAACAGGTTCGTGACAGACTTCCACAAAATGAGCAGCGCGATGTCTCCAACAAGGCAAGTAGCTCACCAAGATCCAAATTCAGCAAACATTTTTTTCTCTCCCCCAGGCACTCAACGCAATGGAGACCATTGCTTCCTAAGGAGGGAGGATTGATCCAGGTGGATATCAGTGGCCACCCACCTTTTCCAACTGGCTCAAAACAATTTCCTGACAATTTTGGTAATTTACTATTTTTAGCAGTTTTTAACTTCCATGACCATTTTGAATCCCTAAACAACGTTTTTGGGAAAATGGGTAACAATACAGATGTTCCTTCGATATTTCCACCAAAATTAATATCCTTGACGATACCTTTCCAACGGGCTATCATGTGCCTAAAACAGAGTTCGTATGCAAAAGTTACGACCCCGAGAAGTTGATGTACTAACTTACCCAAACGGGGCCCACATGACTTTTGGCGCTTCATCTCCTACGGTTAGGTTTTTGGATGTCTAATGTTTTTGGCATTCCTGTTTATTGTAAAAAGGCCTTCAGAGCCTCATTGTAATCATCTTCTTGCGAATGAGTGCAGCCATCACATCTCTTCTCATAGATAAGTCGCCACCATTCTAGCAAGCTTGTTTCCACTGCATTTTAGAGTTTCAGCTTATTTCCTTATTGAATAAAAAACCATTTTTATTGTATCTCTATTATTTTGTGTTATGCACCTATTAATAATCTGTAGTCATTTTGTTCTACTCATAAAATCTGGATCAGTGGCATCAGAGCAGGCTGCTCTTGATCATTTTTCTTTTTTCAGTGCATGTCTCTGACGAGGTCCAAGTAGAGCAAGTTGGGTCTCGATCTTGTCTCTCTTGAAGACAATCGCTCTCGCGTGCCCAAGAAACCCTCCATGGTGGATGAAAAGAAAAACGACGGAGCAGACGATTCTATCAATTTGTTGCTTGAGCAAGCTATCACGTGACAGAGGGATGAAATGATGGAGAATTTTTCCCACATCCTTCAATGCATGTCGATAGCAACAGGTGCATCTTCATCAAACAGCCACTTTGGAAGCACCTCTCCTTTCAAGGTACAGGTTAATTTTGATATTCTCGTATTTGAAGGTCAGATAGATGCGGATGCCCTAGACAAATGGTTAAATCTATTAGAAGGTTATTTCTTTGTTCATAATTTTTCCGACAAGGAAAAGATCACATTCGCACTCCTTAAATCTCTCCCCCATGTCAAATATTGGTGGGAAACTTACTCGAAGAAAAGTTCCACAGAGGAGTCTGGAATATATGGGGTCGAGACCACTTGGGATTTTTTTTGTGGATGCGGTAAATGAATAGTATTACCATGTTGGCAACTATGAGGACCAATACATGAGATGGACCACACTAAAGCTAGAGAGGGGCCAAGCATCTCTGGAGTTCACCAATACCTTCCATACCTTGTGCACCAAGCTGGGTATCAAAGACTTTGAACAATAGTTGGTTATGAAATATTGTGCTACGACTCGGTGCTACTTATAGATATGTTATTAAAATCGATCAAAAATTTAAGCACCACAATAAACGGGATGAGTTCAGGTCTGCAAATCTGCAACAACCAATGTATGAAAAAGACGGCCCTAACAAATAGTCTCTCAAAAACTAGTCCAAGCCACAAGAAAAGAAGGGTCACGGGAAGACAAAGAAGGACACTGGAAAATGGTGTGATTTCCACAAAATCCCTTGGCACAACATCGATGAATTCCATCAAAACAGTCATTGGTGGCCGAGATCAAAGACAAGGAGCTGAACCCTGATTCAAAATCTGATTCTGAAAATACTAGTAAATGACAGTTCATTGACGTAGACCCCACTGCTATTGTCGTGAACGCAGCAATTCAACCAGAAGAACCAAAAGATCCTGAAGAGGAGGAGCACCTTTTTCATTCACAAATGTGGGTAAAGGGGACCCTGCTGCATTTTATTGTTGATAGCAGAATCCAAAATAACCTCATCTCAGCAGAGGTCGTCAAACAATTGGGATTGTCGACAACACCACACCCGCATCCATACAACATCGGGTGGCTTCACCAAGGATGAGATATTTGTGTCATCCAGTAGTGTCGATTGTCATATGGCATCATCCATCCCTTCAAGGATGAGGTATTATGTGATGTTACCCCACTGGATATCTGTGATGTTCTCTTGGGCCAACCATATATGTGGAGACGCCATGTTGTTTATGAGTCTCGACCCCATAGTTTCATCGTTTCTAAAGGGTTTCATCTCTATAGAATACTAGAGGTATTTTTGACAATTGCTCCACCTAACCAATGCTACAAGGTAGTATCTCATACTGCAAAATTCAGGTTCTTCACAATCTGTTCAAAAGGGGAACAGAAGGACACTGCAACCACTACAGCTTTGCCCCAAGCACCTTCTATCCAACTGAAGCAGGTCGACAAGGTTCCAGAAAAGTGCACAGATTCCTTTTTCACACCATCCTCTCATGTAGCTAAACTTGTTGAACAGCCTCAACCTCAACAGGTTCATGACAGACTTCCACAAACTGAACAACGCGACGTCTCCAACAAGGAAATCAGCTCACCAAGATTCAGATTCAGCAAACGTTTTTTCCTCTCCCCCGGGAACTCAACGCAATGGAGACCATTCCTTCCTAAGGAGGGAGGATTGATCCAAGTGGATATCGGTGGCCACCCATCTTTTCCAACTTGCTCAAAACAATTTTTTGGCATTTTGGTAATTTACTATTTTTAGCAGTTTTTAACTTCCGGGGCCATTTTGAAGCCCTAAACGACATTTTTGGGAAAACAGGGAGCATTTTGGATGTTCCTTCGATATTGCCTCCAAAATTAATCTCCTCAATGATACCTTTTCAACAGGCTATCATGTGCCTAAAACGGAGATTGTATGCAAAACTTACGACCTGGGGAAGTTGATGTACTAACTTACCCAAACGGGGCCCACATGGCTTTTGGCACTTCATCTCCTAGGGTTAGCCAAAAGAACCTCATCTTAGCAGAGGTCATCAAACAATTTGGATTTTCAACAACACCACACTCGCAGCCATACAACATCAGGTGGCTTCGCCAAGGATGAGATCTTCATGTCAGCTAGCAGTGTCGATTGTCATACGCCAAATTTAGCTTCTTCACAATCTATTCAAAAGAGAAACAGAAGGACACTGCAACCACTACAGCCTTGCCCCAAGCACCTTCTATCCAACAGAAGAAGGTCGAAAAGGTTGAAGCAAAGTGCACAGATTCCTTCTACACACCGTCCTCTCATGTAGCTTGTTGAACAACCTCAGCCTCAACAGGTTCGTGACAGACTTCCACAAATTGAGCAGCGTGACGTCTCCAGCAAGGCAAGCAGTTCACTAAGATTCAGATTCAGCAAATGTTTTTTCCTCTCCTCCAAGCACTCAACGCAATGGAGAGCATTGGTTCCTAAGGAGGGAGGATTGATCCAGGTGGATATTGGTGGCCACCCATCTTTTCCAACTGGCTCAAAATAGTTTTCTGACAATTTTGGTAATTTGCTATTTTTAGCAGTTTTTAACTTCCTGGGCCATTTTGAAGCCCTAAACGACATTTTTGAGAAAATGGGGAGCAATATAGAAGTTCCTTCTATATTGTCTCCAAAATGAATCTCATCGATGATACATTTCCAACAGGCTATCATGCGCCTAAAATGGAGATCGTATGCAAGAATTACAACCCCGAGAAGTTGATGTACTAACTTACCCAAACAGGGCCCATATGACTTTTGTCATTTCATCTCATAGGGTTATCTTTTTGGATGTCTAGGGTTTTGGGCATTCATGTTTATTGTAAAAAGTCCTTCAGAGCCTCATTATAATCATCTTCTTGCGAATGAGCACAGCCGTCACATCTCTTCTCAGAGATAAGCTGCCACCATTCCAGCAAGCTTGTTTTCGCTGCATTTTACAGTTTCAGCTTATTTCCTTATTGAATAGAAAACCAGTTTTACTATATCTCTGTTATTTTGTGTTAATAATCTTTAGTCATTTCGTTCTGCTCATAAAATACGGATCAATGGTATCAGAGCAGGCTGATCTTGATCGGGTTTTTTTTCAGTGCATGTCCCCGACGAGGTCTGAGTATAGCAAGTTGGGTCTCAAGCTTGTATCTCTTGAAGGAAATTTCTCTCGCATGCCCAAGAAACCCTCCATGGAGGAAGAAAATAAAAATGATGGCGCAGACGATTCTATCAATTTGTTGCTTGAGCAAGCTCTCACACGAAATTTAAGCAGCGCGACGTCTCCAACAAGGCAAGCAGCTCACCAAGATTCAGATTCATCAAACATTTTTTCCTCTCCCCCAGGAACTCAAAGAAATGGATACCATTACTTCCTAAGGAGGGAGGATTGATCCAGGTGGATATCGATGGCCACTCACCTTTCCCAACTAGCTCAAAAAAAATTTCTGGCAATTTTGGTAATTTACTATTTTTAGCAGTTTTTAACTTCTAGGGCCATTTTGAAGCCCTAAACAACATTTTTGGGAAAATGGGGAGAAATATGCAACTTCCTTCTATATTTCCTCCAAAATGAATCTCCTCAATGATACCTTTCCAACGGTCTATCATGTGCCTACAACAGAGATCGTATGCAAAAGTTACGACCACAGGAAGTTGATGTACTAACTTACCCAAACAGGGCCCACATGACTTTTGGTGATTCATCTCCTAGGGTTAGGTTTTTGGCATTCTTGTTTATTGTAAAAATTCCTTCAGAGCCTCATTGTAATCATCTTCTTGCAAATGATCATATCCATCATATCTCTTCTCAAGGATAAGTCGTCACCATTCCAGCAAGCTTGTTTCCACTGCATTTTACAGTTTTAGCTTATTTCCTTATTGAATAGAAAACCAGTTTTTTTGTATCTTTGTTATTTTGTGTTAAGCACCTGTTAATAATCGATAGTCATTTCATTATTCTCATAAAATATGGATCATTGGTATCAGAGTAGACTTCTCTTGGTTGGGTTTTTTTCTAGAGCATGTCCCCAATGAGGTTCGAGTATAGCAAGTTGGGTCTCAAGCTTGTCTCTCTTAAAGACAATCGCTCTCACACGCCCAAGAAACCCTCCATGGTGGAAGAAAAGAAAAACGACGGAGAAGACGATTCTATCAATTTGTTGCTTGAGCAAGCTCTCACGCAATAGAGGGATGAAATGATGGAGAATTTTTCCCACATCTTTCAACCCCTGTCGATAGAAATAGGTGCATCTTCATCAAACAACCACTTTGGAAGAACCTCTCCTTTCAAGGTACAAGTTAGTTTTGATATTCCCATATTTGAAGGTCAGATAGATGTGGATGCTCTAGGAAAATGGTTAAATCTATTAGAATGTTATTTCTTTGTTCATAATTTTTTCGACAGGGAAAAGATCACCTTCGCACTCCTTAAATCTCTCCCCCATGTCAAACATTGGTGGGAAACTTACTGGGAGAAAAGTTCCAAAGAGGAGTCTAGAATATATGGGGTCGAGCCCACTTGGGATTTTTTTGTGGGTGCGGTAAATGAACAGTATTACCCTATTGGAAACTATGAGTACCAGTACATGAGATGGACCACACTGCACCAAGAGAGGGGCCAAGCAGTTCCAGATTTCACCAATACCTTCGATACCTTGTGCACCAAGATGGGTATCAAAGAATCTGAACGACATTTGGTTCTGAAATGTCATGGGGCTCTACACAGATACATCCAAAATAAAATGGATTTTTTGGATATCTCATCACTCGGCGTTGATTATCGATATGATATTAAAATCAAGAAGAAATTTATGCACCAGAACTAACAGGAGTTCGGGTTTGCAAATCCGCAGCAACCAAAGTATGACAAAGATGACCATAACAAAAAGTCTCTCAAAAACTAGTCCAAGCCACAGGAAAAGAAGGGTCACGAGAAGACAAAGAAGGACACCGGAAAAAAGTGTGATTTCCACAAAATCCCCTGGCACAACACCGATGAATGTCGCTCAAAATAGTCATTGGTGACCGACATCAAAGACAAGGAGCCAAACCCTGATTCAGAATATGATTCTAAAAATACTACTAAAGAACAGATCATTGACACAGACCCCACTTCTATTGTTGCGACGACAACAATTCAACCAGAAGAACCAACAGATCCTAAAGAGGGGGAGTGCCTTTTTCATTCACAGATGTGGGTGAAGGGGACCCCGTTGCATTTTATTGTTGATAGTGGAAGCCAAAAGAACCTCATCTCAGCAGAGGTCGTCAAACAATTTGGATTTTCGACAACACCACACTCGCAGCCATACAACATCGGGTGGCTTCACCAAGGACGAGATATTTGTGTCAGTCAGCAGTGTCGATTGTCAAACAACAAATTTAGCTTCTTCATAATATGTTCAAAAGGGGAATAGAAGGACACTAAAACCAATACAGCCTCGCCCAAAGCACCTTCTATCAAACAGAGGAATAGAAGGACACTACAAAATTTAGTAAATGAGATGGACCACAGTATTACCCTGTTGGAAACTATGAGGGCCAGCCATATATGTGGAGACGTCATGTTGTTTATTAGTCTCGACCCCATAGTGTCATTTTTTATTTAGGGGTTCATATCTATATAATACCAAAGGTAGTTCCGACTATTGTTCCACCTAAACAGTGTTGCATGGTAGTATCTCATACTGCAAAATTCAGCTTCTTCACAATCTGTTCAAAAGGGGAACATAAGGGCACTACAACCACTACAGCCTCACCCCAAGCACCTTCTATCCAACAGAAGCATATCGACAAGGTTGCACCAAAGAGAATAGATTCCTTTTGCACACCATCTTCTCGAGTAACTCGACTTATTGAGTAGCCTCAGCCTCAACAGGTTCATGACAGACTTCCACAAACTGAGCAGCGCGACATCTCCAGCAAGGTAATCAGCTCACCAAGATTCAGATTCAAGAAACATTTTTTCCTCTCCCTCGGGCACTCAATGCAATGGAGATCATTGCTTCCTAAGGAGGGAGGATTGATCTAGGTGGATATCGGTGGCCACCCACCTTTTCCAACTGACTCAAAACAGTTTTCTGGCAATTTTGGTAATTTACTATATTTAGCAGTTTTTAACTTCTGGGGCCATTTTGAAGCCCTAAATGACGTTTTTGGGAAAACGGGGAGCAATGTAGAAGTTCCTTTTATATTACCTCCAAAGTGAATCTCCTTGACAATACATTTCAAACGGTCAATCATGCGCCTAAAATGGATATCGTATGCAAAAGTTACGACCACGGGAAGTTGATGTACTAACTTAACCAAACGAGGCCCACATGACTTTTGGCGCTGCATCTCCTAGGGTTAGGTTTTTGGATGTCTAGGGTTTGGGTCATTCCTGTTTATTGTAAAAAGGCCTTTAGAGCCTCATTGTGATCATTTTCTTACAAATGATCACAGTCGTCACATCTCTTCTCAGAGATAAGTTGCCACCATTCCAGCAAGCTTGTTTTTGCTGCATTTTATAGTTTCAGCTTATTTCCTTATTGAATATAAAACCAGTTTTACTCTATCTCTGTTATTTTGTGTTAAGCACCTGTTAATAATCTGTAGTCATTTCATTCTGCTCATAAAATCTGGATCAGTGGTATCAGAGCAGGCTGCTCTTGATCATTTTTTTTTAGTGCATGTCCCCGACGAGGTCCGAGTATAGCAAGTTGGGTCTCGAGCTCATCTCTCCTGAAGACAATCGCTCTCGCATGCTCAAGAAACCCTCTATGGCGGAAGAAAATAAAAATGATGGAGCAGACGATTCTATCAATTTTTTGCTTGAGCAAGCTCTCACGTGACAGAGGGACAAAATCATGGAGAATTTTTCCCACATCCTTCAACGCCTGCCAATAGCAACAGGKGCATCTTCATCAAACAAACACCTTGGAATCACCTCTCCTTTCAAGGTACAGGTAATTTTTATATTCCTATATTTGAAGGTCGGATAAATGCGGATGCCCTAGACAAATGGTTAAATCTATTAGAAGGTTATTTCTCTGTTCATAATTTTCCTGACAGGGAAAAGATCACCTTCGCACTCCTTAAATCTCTCCCCTGTGTCAAACATTAGTGGGAAACTTACTGGGAGAAAAGTTCCACGGAGGAGTCTGGAATATATGGGGCCAAGCCCACTTGGGATTTTTTTGTGGATGCGGTAAAGGAACAGTATTACCCTATTGGTAACTATGAGGACCAGTACATGAGATGGACCACACTGCCGCAAGAGAGGGGCCAAGCAGTTTTGGAGTTCACCAATACCTTCCATACCTTATGCACCAAAATGGGTATCAAAGACTCCAAACGACATTTGGTTCTGAAATACCGTGGGGCTCTACATGAATACATCCAAACATAAATGGATTTTCTAGATATCTCATCACTTTGTGATGCTTACTGATATGTTGTTAAAATAGAGCACAAATTTAAGCACTGGAACAAATCCAAGCCATGGGAAAAGAAGGGTCATGGGAAGACAAAGAAGGACACCGAAAAATGGTGTGATTTCCACAAAATCCCCTCGCATAACACTGATGAATGTCGCTCAAAACAGTCATCGGTGGCCGATATCAAAGACAACAGGTCGAACCCTGATTCAGAATCTAATTCTGAAAATACTGGTAAAGGACATATCATTGACGCAGACCCCACTGCTATTGTCATGACCATAGCAATTCAACTAGAAGAACCAATAGATCCTGAAGAGGGGGGGCACCTTTTTTATTCATAGATGTGGGTGAAGGGGACCCCACTGCATTTTATTATTGATAGTGGAAGCTAGAAGAACCTCATCTTAGCAGAGGTCATCAAACAATTGGGATTGTCGATAACACCACACCCGCATCCATACAACATTGGGTGGCTTCTCCAAGGACAAGATCTTTGTGTCAGCCAGCAATGTTGATTGTCATACGACATCCACCCCTTCAAGGATGAGGTATTATGTGATGTTGCCCCACTAGATGTCTGTGATGTTCTCTTGGGCCAGCCATATATGTGGAGACGCCATGTTTATGAGTGTCAACCCTATAGTGTCATTGTTTCTCTAGGGGGGCATATCTATAGAATACCAGAGGTAGTTCTGACTATTGTTCCACCTAAACAGTGTCGCAAAGTAGTATCTCATACTGCAAAATTCAGCTTCTTCACAATCTATTCAAAAGGGGATGAGAAGGACACTGCAACCACTACAACCTTGCCCCAAGCACCTTCTATCCAACAAAAGCAGATTGACAAGGTTGTTGGAAAGTGCACAGATTCCTTTTGCACACCATCCTCTCATGTAGCTTGACTTGTTGAACAGCCTCAGCCTCAAGAGGTTCATGACAGACTTCCACAAACTGAGCAGTGCAACGTCTCTAGCAAGGCAAGCAGCTCACTAAGATTCAGATTTAGCAAACGTTTTTTCCTCTCCCCTGGGAACTCAAAGAAATGGAGACCATTTCTTCCTAAGGAGGGAGGATTGATCTAGGTGGATATTGATGGCCACCCACCTTTTCCAACTGGCTCAAAACAGTTTTCTGGCAATTTTGGTCATTTACTATTTTTAGCAGTTTTTAACTTCCAGGGCCATTTTGAAGCCCTAAATGACGTTTTTGAGAAAACGGGGAGAAATGGGGAAGTTCCTTTGATATTTCCTCCAAAATGAATCTCCTCGACGATACCTTTCCAACAGGGTATCATGCGCCTAAAATGGAGATCGTATGCAAAAGTTACGACCCCGAGAAGTTGATGTACTAACTTACCCAAACGGGGTCCACATGATTTTTGGCGCTTCATCTCCTAGGTATAGATTTTTTTATGTCTAGGGATTTTGGAATTCCTGTTTATTGTAAAAATGCCTTCAAAGCCTCATTGTAATCATCTTCTTGTGAATGATCGCATCCTTCACATGTCGTCTCAGAGATAAGTCACCACCATTCCAGCAAGCTTGTTTCCGTTGCATTTTACAGTTTTAGCTTATTTCCTTATTGAATAAAAAACCAGTTTTATTGTATCTCTGTTATTTTGTGTTAAGCACCTGTTAATAATCTCTAATCATTTTGTTCTTCTCATAAAATCTCGATCAGTGGTATCAGAGCAGGCTACTCTTAATCATTTTTTTTTTCAGTGCATGTCCTCGACGAGGTCCGAGTATAGCTAGTTGGGTCTCGAGCTTGTCTCTCTTGAAGAAAATTGCTCTTGCACGCCCAAGAAGCCCTCCATGGCGAAAGAAAAGAAAAATGACGAAGCAGACGATTCTATCAATTTGTTGCTTGAGCAAGCTCTCATGCGACAGAGGGATGGAATGATGGAGAATTTTTCCCACATCTTTCAACACATGTCGATAGCAACAGGTGCATCTTCATCAAACAACCACTTTGGAAGCACCTCTCATTTCAAGGTACAGGTTAATTTTGATATTCTCATATTTTGAGGTCAGATAGATATGGATGCCCTGGACAAATGGTTAAATTTGTTAGAAGGTTATTTCTTTGTTCATAATTTTTCCGACAAGGAAAATATCACCTTCGCACTCCTTAAATCTCTCTCCTATGTCAAATATTGGTGGGAAACTTATGGGGAGCAAAGTTCCACAGAGGAGTCTGGAATATATGGGGCCAAGCCCACTTGGGATTTTTTTGTGGATGCGATAAAGGAACAATATTACCCTGTTGAAAACTATGAGGACCAGTACATGAGATGGACCACACTGCGGAAAGAGAGGAGCCAATCAGTTTTGGAGTTCACCAATACCTTCCATACCTTGCACACCAATATGGGTATCAAAGACTCTGAACGACATTTGGTTCTGAAATACCCTGGCGATATACACAGATACATCCAAACTGAAATGGATTTTTTGGATATCTCATCACTCGGTGTTGCTTATCAATATCTTGTTAAAATCGAGCAAAAATTTAAGCACCAGAACAAACGAGAGTTCGGGTTTGCAAATCCTTAAAAAACAAAGTATGAAAAATACAGACCTAAAAAACAGTCTCCCGAAAACCAGTCCAATCCACAGGAAAAGAAGGGTCATGAGAAGACAAAGAAGGACACCAGAAAATAGTGTGATTTCCACAAAATCCCCTAGAAAAACACCGATGAATGTCGCTCAAAATAGTCATTGGTGGCCGAGATCAAAGAAAAGGATTCGAACCTTGATTCGGAATTTGATTCTGAAAATCCTGGTAAAGGACAGATCATCGACGCAAACCCCACTGGTATTGTCACGGTCACAGCAATTCAACTAGAAGAACCAATAGATCCTGAAGAGGGGGAGTGCCTTTTTCATTCATAGATGTTGATTGTCATATGTCATCCAGCCCTTCAAGGATGATGTATTATGTAATGTTTCTCCACTGGATGTCTGTGATGTTCTCTTGGTCCAGCCATATATGTGGATATGCCATGTTGTTTATAAGTCTCGACCTCGTAGTGTCATTTTTTTTCTCTAGGGGGTCATCTCTACAGAATACCATAGGTAGTTCCGACTATTGCTCCACCTAAACAATGCTATGAGGTAGTATCTCATACTACAAAATTCAGCTTCTTCACAATCTATTCAAAAGGGGAACAAAAGGACACTACAACCACTACAACCTCGCCCCAAGCACCTTCTATCCAATAGAAGCAGGTCGATAAGGTTGTAGAAAAGTGCACAGATTGCTTTTGCGCACTGTCCTCTCATGTATCTCGACTTGTTGAACAACCTCGGCCTCAACAGGTTCATGACAGACTTCCACAAACTAAGCAGCACGACGTCTCCAACAAGACAAGCAACTCACCAAGATTAAGATTCAGCAAATGTTTTTTCCTCTCCCTCGGGCACTCAACGCAATGGATACCATTTCTTCCTAAGGAGGGAGGATTGGTCCAGGTGGATATCATTGGCCACCCACCTTTTCTAACTGGCTCAAAACAGTTTTCTGACAATTTTGGTAATTTACTATTTTTAGCAGTTTTTAACTTCCGGGGCCATTTTGAAGCCCTAAATGATGTTTTTCGGAAAATGGGGAGCTATATGTAAATTAATTTGATATTTCCTCCAAAATAAATCTCCTCGACAATACCTTTCCAACGGGCTATCATACGCCTAAAACGGAGATCGTATGCAAAAGTTACAACCTCGGGAAGTTAATGAGTTTTGGCGCTTCATCTCCTAAGGTTAGGTTTTTGGATGTCTAGTGTTTTTGGCATTCTTGTTTATTGTAAAAAGGCCTTCAGAGCCTCATTGTAATAATCTTCTTGCGAATGAGTGCAATCTTCACATCTCTTCTCATAGATAAGCCGACACCATTCCAGCAAGCTTGTTTCCGCTGCATTTTACAATTTCAGCTTATTTCCTTATTGAATAGAAAACTAGTTTTATTGTATCTCTGTTATTTTGTGTTAAGACCCTGTTAAAAATCTGTAGTCATTTCATTCTTCTCATAAAATCTGGATCAAGAAGAAGGATGGAACCTTAAGGTTGTGTATTGATTTCAGGCATCTTAATAAGGTGCTAGAGTTTTTTTGAAGATTGACTTGAGATCGGGTTATCATCAAGTAAGGACAAAAGAAGAGGACATCAACAAGACAATGTTCAGGACAAGCTATGGGAATTATGAATTCACGATAGTGCCATTTGGACTATCAAATTCCCCAACAATTTTTATGTGCCTGATGAATGTAGTGTTCAGGGAGTACCTAGACAAGTTTGTGATTGTGTTATTAGATGATATACTTGTCTATTCTAAATTAGAAGAGGAACATGAGCAACATTTAAGATGGTGTTGCAAGTTTTAAGAGAGCATAGATTGCATGCTCAGCTAAGTAAATGCATATTTTATCAAAAGAAGATTCATTTCTTAGGGCATATAATTTCAGCAGATGGGATAGAAGTTGATCCTGAGAAGATAGAGGCCATTAGAGCATGGCTAGTGCCAAAGAATGAGACAGAGGTCAGATCATTCATGGGTCTTTTCGATTATTACCGAAGATTCATAAAAGGTTTTTCAAAGATTGCAAGTCCAATTACTTCCTTGCAAAAGAAGGGAGTGAAATTTGAATGGACTTCCAAGTGTGAAGAGATTTTTCAATAGTTGAAGGAAATATTGACAAGTGCACCAATCTTGAAGATTGCAGATCCAAACGAAGATTTTGGTGTGTGCACCAATGCATGCAAGGAAGGAATCGGTGGATTTCTCAGTTAAAGGGACCATGTGGTATGCTATGAGTCCATAAAATTAAAAGAACATGAGAGGAATTATGCTACACATGACTTGGAGTTAGCAGCGATTGTACATGCATTGAAAATGTGGAGGCATTACCTTATGGGTAAGAAATTCAAGCTAAGGATAGACAATTGTGGTCTAAATCATTTGTTTGGACAACAAACACTAAATTCTAGGCAAACTAGATGGTTGGAATTTCTAAGTAAATATGACTTTGAAATTAAGCATATAAAGGGAAAGGAAAATCAAGTGGTTAATGCACTCAGCATGAGATCTCATGAAGTGCATATTGCAGTCATCGGCATGTATAGGACAAATATGAAAGATAAAATTGTTGCAACAACAAATTTAGATCAACATTATTTGAAAATAAAAGAGACATTACAACAAGGTAATTTTCAGCAGAAGTTTATTTATTATGAGCTGAAAGAGAATAGAATTCTCATGTACAAAGGTAAGGTGTATGTGTTAAATTACAATGAGATGAAAAATGCAATTCTGAAGGAAATGCATAATGTTCCATATGTCGAGCACCCGGGATATCATAAGTCAATTGTAGTGGTGATAAGTCGATATTTTTGGCCAGGAATAAATAAAGAAGTGGCTAATTACATATATAGATTTCTAGAATGCCAAAATGTAAAGACAAAACATATGCATCCAGCAGGGTTGCTACAACCATTGCCTATTCTGGAATGGAAGTGGTAAGTAGTTATAGTTGATTTTATTACTAAGCTACCCAGAACAATGAAGCAACATTATTCCATCATGGTGGTGGTGGACAAATTGGCTAAAGAAGCACATTTTATTCCAGTAAAGACTACACACAAAGCAGCAGATATCGCAAAAATTTATATGAAGGAAGTTGCTAGGTTACATGGAGTGTCTAAGGGAATAGTTTCAAATAGAGATCCAAAGTTTTCTTAGAATTTTTGGAAATTTGTGTTCAAAGGATTTGGAACAAATTTAAATCTTTGTACAGTGTATCATCCAGAGTCAGATGGGGAAAAAAAGGACTAACATGATAATTGAGGACATGCTTAGAATGTATGTGATGGATCAACCATCAAAGTGGGAATATTATATTCATTTAGTTGAATTTTCCTACAACAATGGGTATCAGGCCTCATTGAATATGAGTCTATTCGAAGCATTGTATGGCAGAAAATGTAACACTTCAATAAGTTGGGATAATCCAACAGACATAGTAGTTGTTGGGACATAATTGTTAAAGGAAATGGAAGAGCAAATGGGAATGATAAAGGAAATTTGAAGGTTGCCCACGATAGGCAGAAAATTTATGTAGATAGGAAAAATGTTTTTAGAGACTTTAAAGTGGGAGAACATGTGTTTTTGAAAGTGAAGGCAAAGAGAAGTTCACTAAGATTGGGAAGCTTCCTGAAGTTGGCAGTGGGATATTGTGGACCTTTTGAAATATTAGAAACTATAGGTCCATTTGCATACATGTTATCTTTTACTGCATCCATGAGAGTGCATAATGTATTTCATGTTTCATTTTTAAAGAAATATGTGTCTGATCCTAACCACATAATTGATTGGAATGTGATCCGGGTGGAGAGCGAAGGGGATTTATGGGTGGAACTAGTACGCATCCTAGACCGGAAGGTCAAAGTCATCAAGAACAAATCCATAGGGTTGGTAAAGTTTCAATGGACCTGTTATGGTCCTGAAGATGCTACATGGGAGCATGAGGAAAACATGCGGGAAGAATACCCGTAAATTTCTTACAGTTTTGAAGAAAACATAATGCAAGACTCCATTTTGAGAAGCTAGAGTTCTAGAACCACATCTCTGAGTCCTAACCAACTACGTTGGGGAACTTGATAAAATAATGGCTCATTCTTTGGGTTAGCCTTGATAAATGGATGGTACACCCATTGGGTTATCCCTTATAAATGAATGGTGCATTCCTTAAGTCAGCAAGTTGAGAGGAACATGAGCTTATGGTCGGAGCTACTATTGGAGTTGTTAAATTGCAAAACTTTATTTCTAGGTATTGTGATGTAAATTTGCATATATGTATATCGGCATAGAGTGCACCGAGGAAAGTGCACAATTTTAGGATAGGGGGAATGTGACTTCCACACTATAATCCCCAGTTTAATTAATGCCTATGTAAATATAATGTGTGGCTATTGCCAAAGCGATGTAATATTTGAATTTTGTTTCTTTGTTTTATTAATAAACTGTGATGCCAACTGTTAAGGGGACATGGACAAGAGATGGGGGTTGAATTAATCCATGAGAGGGGGGAGTTTCTAGGATAATGGCGAAGAGGGGTCCAAGGGGGGAAAACCCCATGTATATTAATTTAATCCATTTTCCTAAATTTGCTAATTGTATATGAACCTTCCAATTTATGATTGAGTGTTCCCAAAGCCAATCATTAAATACATGTAAGAGGCTGGGTGTGAGTGGTCACATCCCAAATTTATTGGGCACATGGGGGTTGAGTACAATCATATTGGGGAAGAGTGTGAGCCAAGAAAGGCAAGCCAAAGAGAGGAAATTCATATGGGTTGGGACAACATTTTTAGTTAGAAACCTTTTGTGCATGGGAGGCAACGAGAGAGCAATAAACAAACCTTGAAGTTGATGTAGCCATGGAGGGAGAATTCTAGAGTAAGTTAGAGAATAATTGGAGCGAATTGGAGTTGGAAAAGTGAAGAGTCAGGTTTTCAAGCATGAAGAGTGAACTCATGTGTGAGTTGCACTAAAACAACAAGTGTTTCTTGTTGGTTTGTTGATATTTTTCCTAGCAACAATTTCCCTTGAGTTCCCAGCTGAGAGATTCCTAGCTTCATGTGCCAGAGAGGCTCTGTTAAACGAATGGGACATCTGATGGATTGATATCAGTGAAGGGGTACATTCTTTGGGTTGAACATGTCAAGAGGAAGAGAGCTGGTGGAAAATTGGGATAGTTGTAGGAGATTATCAGTTGGGTTGAGAGTTTTATGAGTTGTGAGTGGACTGTGAGAGACCACCCTCTTTTTTCGATTGCTAGCCACACCTCGGGGGTGACTAGCTGTTGATATTTGGAATAGTCAGTCTATGGTTGGGTAGAATGTCTATTCCAAGAATTTGGTTACACAATTTTTGTGAAAAGATAAGTTTTTTATCTTGTTGTTGTGTTAAATTATGTGTTTAATTGTTGTGCATGAACTCTGTGTATTTGGAAGTGATTTATATGTTGATGTAATGATTTGTTTAGTTGCATTTCATGTTGATTATTAGCATGTTGTAGATGCATCTATTCTATGGTTTTAGATAGTATCTAAATTTGTTTTAATTCATAGTTGTAAGCTACAATAAATCGGCTAACAGTAAAAAAATTAAATTAGTTAGCTGTAAATTTCATTTTTATGTTTATTCTACATTGTAATGTCCCTCAGTTGGGTTGGGGAAAGTTACAGAACCAGACATAGTAGAGACTGAAATTTGATCTTTATTGTTAAATGTAATCCCATACATTCTCATAGAATTTTGTATGCTTTTGAATCCCTATGAGAATTCAGAGTAGCGTTGTCTCTAACTATTCTAAATGGTATTTTTCGCCATACATAGAATAGCCAAATGTAGAAGGAATAAGAATAAAACTAAGTCAGACATTGAATGGATCAAAGAGAGTGACACACAAGGCTTTAATATCATGGATACCTTTAAAACTCGGTCTTGCTTCGCTCCTTCTGCCACTTTGCAAGATGCACCTCTCATAAAAAAAATCCTCCGTAGCTTGGTTATTTGATGCTCGTTTTATATTGTTTAATGACAGTTCCATCAATTAATAGTTAAGGTTGTTTTTTATTAAACGAATTAAAGTGCGAAGAGTTTAGAACCACCTATCATTTTCTCCATAAATGATATGAAACAAAATTGTCCAAGAAAATTGTTATTACTTTCTTATCCAAGTGGTGATTTCTTGAGAGTTGGCATTCACTTCACTAATGCTATCTTAAGATGTTTATTCTACATTCTACACACTATGTCTTTGGAACAAGCTCGTAGTATTGATTGCTTCGTCTGTCCCAATTGTCTAAAGAAGATTTTGTATTTTTCATGTCGAGGTCTTAATCTCCAAAAAGAATTGAAAGGGGTTCTTCATACATGGTAACTAATAGCCTTTCGATTTTCCAAAACCTATGTAAAAATATTGATCAATACACGTTCATAATAATCATCATATGTTATTTCCTTTTTTAAATGAAACATTTTAAAAGCAAGTCGAAGATGTGTTCATAATGTTGGATCTATCCTATATCCTTTAGGAGTCTTGATATAGCATCTTTAAACTCAGAAACAAATTTTAATATCAATGACAATATCTTCTTTAATATCTTGGAACCTAGACCATTGAACCAAGTGAAAATAATAGTGGGAATCAACGTTTTTTGTATGTAGAGGCTTTTCCTTCTCTCTCTATTTCAAAAACTCATATATATGTTCTATAAGTTGATCGAGATCGACTGTATATTTTTCTTCAATATGGAAAATTTTATGGCATGTTGCCTTGTGACAAATTCTGAAAGTATAATGCCATATCCAAAAATGTTTTTCTTTGACGAATTTCCAGCTGATAAGTATTCTAGAGCAATGTGATACGAACTTGAGTTGTAATGTAATTTTTTTAAGCATCAACCAACTTTGTTGATCCAAAATCATCAACAATTTCTTCAAAATCTTCATTTAACAAGATATTAGCAACCTTCGAGTTCGGTTTATGCCTTCTAAACAACACATATGCTTTTACACTCTTGTTGTACAATTAAATAAGAAAAAAATACTCGTTGCAGGTAAAAACATACATGTTCCACAAGGGCATTGAGCATGTGCTAACCGTGAGAGTTCTTTTATGCAAAATTCATAGTCAAAGAAGGTTTTAAGAGCTACCAGAGTCATCATTGAGTCCAGACTAGTGATGCTTAATCATCTTGCAATGTTTCAATTGATCTTTGGTTTGGGTCATCTTGGTGTCAATATTAACAATATTATGGTTGTCACGACTATGAACCCCGATAAAGTCGATACATCAAATTGTACTTCCACTTGTCACTAACACGTACAATGAATTGGGTGCATGGAAGCAAGTGTGGAATTTTCTATTATCTTTCAACAACCCTTCTTCCATCCCAGGAAAGCCATATGTGGATTGGAAACTTGATATTGGGTGACTTCAGCTACCATAACTTTTGTGAGATTAGCCTATGGAAAATATACATAAAATCACTCTATGTTGCCATAGCTCTTATGGCGACAATTGGTTATGGTGAAATCCATGCAGTAAACACCAAGGAAATGATATTTATTATGATACTTATTTCTTTTGACATGGTCCTTGGGGCCTATTTAATCGGTAATATGACATCATTGATAGTTGGGATCCAAGATGGAATGTTTCAGGGACAAATAAAGAGCCACTTATGATTATAATAAGAGAGTAGCTACAATGAAGCAAGCATTCTCCAAGATATTCCTGCAACTTTATTTTGTAGATGGTCGATATATTTTAAACAATTTACTTGAGTTTGCAAACATCCAATATGAACCATTTTTTGAAATAATTATCATTAGTTGACCTGCAATCACTTTCCAGATCTTCAAATGATTCCTCGTGCACTCTTTCTTCCTCAACATTTTGTAGATATTGAACATTTAACTTTCGCTAACCTGTCCAACATGCATAACTGGCCAATGACCATCATTGTTAGGTGTTAGCCAATACTTGTCGTTATTTCTAAAATATTCTTGAATGACGAAATATCTGAAGACATCTTCCTTAAAATGTGTAACAGTGGCTCAGTGAGTGTGCACAAAAACTTTGTGCACACAATGTGAATTGAGGGAGAGCCTAGCAACTCTTGGTCGGCTAAGTAATGTTGACCAAAATTTTGATCAACAGATATGGGTCTAGGTAGGATTTAAGCCATATAAGTACCCCATGTGGAAGCGATGTTCCATGTGCCAGGTGGATCGAGTGTTAAGCCCGAGACATTTTTTATTTAATATTATTTTGATATTGAACGAATAGAGGAAAAGGAGGTGGATTATGAGGCAGAGGAGATCGGAAGGAATGATATCTTCGTTTATGAGGAGTAATTTGTCAGAAGGAAGTAGTACAGGTGATCAAAGGATGATGTGGATCGGAAGTCATCTAACTATCCAAGAGATGGGGATCAAACCTTGGGTTCCCACCTACCCATTTTTTAAAAGCTTCAATGTGCAAGGGGATATAATATGCTTGTGTCATCCATCATCCCTCGTGTGCAAGTATGCATTCTTCCAAGGAAGGGGAGATGAGACCCTAAAGCCATGCAAATCTCATTTGCATGCAAATGATGAGACTTTGGTGAAAGGAGGACAAAGCACATATCAAAGGACAATAAGAAAAAAGGCAACTAAAGATTCAATCTCTCAGAAGGCTAAGCACAAGCATAGGTGTTGGAAGGTGTGGAATCAAAAACACAAAATGGTAGTGGGTGTGGATGTTGACATCGAAGATATACCCAATTTTTTGGGGTGAACTGTGGTAGGTTGGTTAGGTTGGATCGATCCACAAATTTGGGGGGCCGGTTGGATGCTAACTGGGTTGGTTTTTTAGGTTATCATCATATCTTCCATACCCTAGATCGTGGATGGATTGTGTTTAAATTTATATCTAAGGAGGACTTAGGAGAAATTTTTATAACTGGGGGTTTTCTGGTTTAGTTATGAAGGAGTGGGCTGTAAATTTTGACCCTACCAGGGACTCGCTCTCACTGACAAAAGTTTGAGCAATTCTACCCAACTTGTCATTGGTGTTCTAGCATGAGGCCATTATGGATTCCATCATATATTGGTTAGGGAGATATATTGGCAGCAACCCTGGGTGGGAATGGATCCAGATAGAAGTTGATCTTAGAGATGGGTTGTTGGATGAGATAGAACTAGTTTATGGTGGCTTCTCCTGGACTCAAAGGATTGATTATTGGAGAGTCCATTTTTAGTGTTATTAATTTCACAAAGTGGGTCATTTGTTGGCTCAATGTCACAAGTCTCCCTCCCAATTCCCTCCATTTAAAAAGTTTTGGAAAAGGAAGGTTGAAACATATGTTGTTGTTAGTGAAAAGGTGATGGAAGGAAATACGAATGCGCGTAAAAGTCATTCCATCTCTCATAATACAAATCTAAGTGTTCATTGGCAGGAGATTCATTCAACAACATGTCCTAGTAAGTCAACATGTCCTAACTAAAAAATTATGTCTATTTTAAATGATGACATGGAGGTTTTGCTGAAATAAAAGTTCTCTTCTTTGAACTCTAAAATTGGGTGTGTGGTCTCATATTCCCCCAAACGTGATCATGTAGCAATCCTTTTCCACCCTGTCATCCTTAGCTTGGGTCAATGCTCTGACCCCTCCCCTCCCAAACCTATTTTAGGCTTTGGTACAGTATCTCAGTCATCTTCGGAGCTTATGTCATCTTCTTTACCCTTGGATTCTCCCTTGGGGACTTCCTCCTCGAAATAAATTTTAAAATCTGAATATTTGTTGAGGTCGAAAGAGAAAAAAGGACTTTCAGAAGCTTTCATCGGAGGCCTAGTGATGGAGAAGGGGGTGACGCCCCAATGGGAAGAAAACATCTCTTGTCAATAGCCCAGTTATAGGCTATAAAGGAAATAAAAAATGGCAGACAAGCCATAATTGTTAGGGCCCTTGGAGCGGGGAAAGCCCTGGTCAAAGGTTCTAAATGATCATTCTTTATTTCAATGCTCATGGGGTAGTGGGCACGTCAAAAATTCAAGACCTCAAGAGATTGGTAGCAGACTATAAATCAAATATACTCTTAGTACAAAAGACTATGTGTTCGAGGGAAAAGGTGATGGAATCATTCATACCTTGGTTGTGGGAATGATCCTTTTGTGCGGTTGACTTGGTTGGTTTCTATAGAGGGTTACTCTCGGATTGGAGTCCAAATTTCAAAACAATTTCCTCGGTGATATCTCAATCATGAATTGTGGTGGATTTGGAAGATTATGCCATGGCATCCTCCTTTGGGGAAATCCCTGGTCAAATGTTCTAAATGATTATTCTTTCTTTCAATGCTCATGGGGTAGGGGGCACCTCAAAAATTCAATCCCTCAAGAGATTGGTAGCATACTATAAATAGAATATCCTCTTAATACAGAAGATTATGTGTTCAAGGGAAAAGGTGATGGAATCATTCATACCTTGGTTGTAGGAATGATCCTTTTGTGCGATTTACTCAGTTGGTTTCTATAGAGGGTTACTCTCGGCTTGGAGTCTAAATTTCAAATCAATTTCCTCGGTGATATATCAATCATGAATTGTGGTGGATTTGGAAGATTATGCATTGGATTCCTCCTTTAGAACTGTTAAAATTTATGAGCCTTGCGTTGATAATCTCCCTTTTTGGGAGGGTTTAAGTGAGTTAGGGATTCTTCATGTTCCAAATGTTATTATTAGAGGGGACCTCCATTTTCCTTGTGGATTCGAGAAGCTTGGGGGAGGCATCCCAGGCGAGATCTGTTGGAAGGTTTCTTCTCGCATTGGATTGTGTCTCATCAGCTAGTTGACTTGGAACCCCCAAAGTTGTCTCAAACTTGGAGAAATGGGTGTAAAGGTGATGAACTGGTAGCCAAAAAGTTGGACACATTTTTGATAGTGGATAATTGATGGAAAAAACTTGGATCATTAAATCAATTTTGGTGGGGGGTATTTTGGATCATATGTCCATTGTTCTCAACATCTCAAAAAGAGGTTTTGAGCCCCCTTCCCCCCTTAAGTTCAATCAGTATTAACTAAATGAAAATGACTATAGGAGTCTCATTGTATATTCATGGGTTCAGCAGAGTGATTCCTTAGGGTGCTCTTTTATCCAACAAATGGCAAACAATCTCACCAAAGTGAAACAAGTCTCCTTGTCTTGGTCCCAAGCCTTTAATATGAAAAATATCTCCCTTTTGCAGTAGGTTGGATGTAGGCTTGAATAATTGTTGATTAATAGGTCTACAGATTCTCTTTCTCAGGAGGAAGAGGTATTGTTAGGTGGATTATTATCTGAAAAACAAGATATTTTGGCCTTAGAGGAATCCAAGTGGAGACTAAAAAGCAGAGTGGTGTGGCTTCAAGAAGGCAATAACAATACCAATTTTTTTCATAGTTATGAAAATCATCACAAGAATCTTATCTTGATTGTGGAAATTGAGAATGTGACAGGTTACAAGGTCTCATCCTTTGAAGATATCACCAAGGCAGTAGTGATTACTTTTAGAGCCTTTTTTTAGATCCTCCAGGATGTCCTATCTTGGAAACCTTAAAGGTTATCGACCTCATCCCTAGAAATATCAATGTGGAGATAAATGAATCCTTCCGGGATGATATTTAGGAGGGTGAAATCTCGGTCACTCTTGAATATTTCCATAAAAGTAAGAGTCGAGGCCCTAATGGGATAACAGTGGAATTCTTCCTGGGTTTTTATGATTTAATTAAAGAAGATTTACTTAAGGTAATCCAAGAATCTCAACAATCAGGTAAAATAATTGGATCCTTTAATAATACCTTCCTGAAATTGATTCCCCCAAAAAGGAGATGATATATTTTGAGGATTTCAGGTCAATATCTTGCCACAGCCTAATCTATAAGCTTATCTCCAATATTATGGCCAATCAGCTGAAACCCATCCCGAGCAATCTTATTTATTAGGAACAATTTAGGTTCCTTGAAACAAGGAAAATGCATGACGTTGTCACTTTGGTCCAGGAGGCCCTTCATACCCTTAAGACAAAAATATATCATCATTTGTTCTTGAAATTGATTTATCGAAGGCATAAGATAAGGTCGGTTGGGTCTTCTTAAGGCTGGATGTGATTCAGATGGATATAAATTTAAATATCGTTAATTGGATAATGGGATATGTTGGTTTGACCTCCTTTGTTGTTTTGATCAATGGATCTTTGTCCTCCTTATTTAAGTCATCAAGGGGGTTGAGGCAGGGTTGTCCTATGTCTCCTTTTTTTATTTTTAATCATTGTTGAGGGACTAAGCAAGCTTCTTGACAATGCAAATAGGGTTGGCCTTATGAAATAAATAAAAGTATCCCTTGAGGTTTTTCTTACTCATCTACTTTTTTTGATGATGTCATGATCTTTGGTGTAGGTAATGTGAAGGAATTTCAACAGTTGAAGTTCATCTTGGATCTCTTTTTCTCTACCATTGACATGCAAATTAATGTGACAAATTCAACTATGCTAATTTGTGTTATTAAGGAAGACATGTTGCTCCAATTGGATGAACTATTACCCTTAAATCATAGAAGGATTGAAGAAGGGATAAAGTACCTTGGTTTCAAGTTAAAACCTCGTAGTTATTCATTGGATGATTGGATGTGTCTTGCTAAGAAGATTCAAGAAAGAATTTCACTTTGGAATTTTTGTTTGCTTTATAGAGGTGGATTCTTGGTGCTTATAAACTCATTGTTGGGTAGTATCTTTGTTTATTGGGCCTACATTGATAATATACCAAAAGGTGTCCTCACAAGGATCAAGAAAATATGCTTCCAGTTTTTATGGTTAGGAAAAAGAGATGGTGCGGGCATCCCCCTTGTCAAATGGTCATAGATTGAAATGCCAAAATTGTTGGAATGGTGGGGAGTTAAAAATATATTTTGGTTCAGTAAGGTGTTGGTGGCCAAAATTCTTTGGAGGCTCACTCAGGATTCCATGTTGTGGGGTCGAGTAATGGCCACTAAATGCTTCTCTGGAAGATCGGTGGTGGATTGGTTCAAAGAGCCAATTAAATCAATGATGAAATTTTCTAATGTATGGAAAGAAATGGTTAAATCTTTCCCTCTCATTAGGGAATGGATTGTATGGAATGTGGGAAATGGTAAAAGCATCATTATTGGGAAGGATCCATGGGAAGGTACTTCTTGTTGATTTTTCCTATGGAATTCAACCCTTGTTATGCTCTGATACCATGTTGAAAATTCTCCTACTCAACACCCAACTATTAATTCCAAATAAACCACTTATTGAATTAAAACACATTTGAGTAATCAACTAAATATGTAGCGGAAGAATAAACTAGGAAATCAAATCAAGCACACAAGAACACAAAAAATTTCAGGTATAAACGCCTGGAAAACCCCTGGAGGAAAAACCAATGCTGATAATGATTTTATTATGCTAAAATCAGGGCTCTCATAACAGGGATAATGGCCCACTGAGAGAAATAAAACTACACATGATCCTAACAAAGTCTGGCATGTTGTACGAAGCAGAACTACATGCTTTTCAAGGTGTACATGATTTTCCTTCTTGTGAACCACATATGTATGTGATTGTCTCCACCATGACCCACGCACATGTATGAAAAACATGTATGACAAGCTCTGTATGACTCTACACCTCCCTATGACTTCCTTTGACTAAAAACCACATGTGCTACCATTGTTCTCTCTTCTCCTTGACCTGATCTCTAGAGGGAAGTCCTTCTCCACCTATCCAATATCTTGAATCACAGTCCTTCATGATTCAAATCTCATGAAAGTAAATCCACTATTCTTAAGAATCTCAAGTATCAAGTGTCAAGTGTCTTCCTCCTTCTCCTAGCCTTGCTTTTATAATCATGAGTTACAATCTATTTCTAATATCGCTTGAGATTTAGATTGCATGCTAAGATTACATGCTAAGTACTTTTAGCAAGTTCCTCAAACAATTCAATTAACTAATTACATAATTAATTAACAAAATCGATTTACTTTAATAATTCCTTTAACTAAAGTAAATTCAAGATTAGAAGGCTTTGGACGATTTCCACATGTCTAGACACATAGACTTGTGCGGAAATACTTGTCTGATGCTACCACTAACATCAACACTTTTAATGCATGAAAATTGTCTAATAGGTTGATCTTAGACCTTCACAATTTAAGAAGTTTCTCTATTTGGGATGCAAACTCGGAAGGATGGGATGAGATGGTCATTCTGATTGGAAGTCTCCGGTAGATTTGGAGTTGGAAGGGGAAAAAGTGGCTCAATGCTCTGAGTATGTGGGTATGATAAAATCAAATGTTATTTATCTTAGGGAAGAGGAATCTGACACTCTTTGTTGGTCTAAAATTACACTCAATGGCCAATTCACAGCCAAGTCGGGTTACCATACTCTATTTGAAGCAACCTTTGGGGGTACCAAGCATTGGTGGTGGGATGATATTTTGAAATTTCACACTCCGTTAAAAGTGAAATTGGTTTTCTCGGTTACTCTGCATCAGAAGCTTCTTACATGGGATGTGGGGTTTAATTGAGGTTGCATCAGACCCAATAGGTATGTTCTTTGTAGAGTGGATGAGGAATCAACCACTCATGTGTTTGTCTAGTGCCAGTTTGCACAACAAGTTTGGGAAACGATCTTATCTATGCTTAAAGAAAAGGAACAATCTTTAAGTAGCAGCTTGGAAGAATGGTCTTTTATTGGAAGAAGATACAGTTGGAAAATGAGTTTGGATCTGCTCCAGGGATTTTTGTATATTTTATATGGTGGGCCATAAACTTGTATAGTTTCTAAGACAAAACTATTCCAGTGGAAGGGGTTGATGGGATGATTTTTCAAATGTCCTCTGAGTTTAGAAATAAACCAAAAAAGGTCAAAATTTGAGACTCGGTTATGCCAGAGATACTAAATGGAATCCCATGGGGTTTCTTCGATGGGGCTAGTCAGGGTTATCCTCCCCTCTGTGGTGTTGGAATTGTCCTCTTCATATCCAAAGATGTTTTTTTCAATGTCCGATATGTTCCTAGTAGAGGGACGAATATGAAAGGAGAGTTATCGACTATGTAGAATTTGTTGTTTTATGCTAATATAACGAATATGAGGAAAGTGTGGGTGTTTGGAGACTCCAAGGTTGCAATTGATTGGGAAAATAACAAGGTTCAAATTTAGGTGGTGAAGTTGAGGCCTCTTCTTAATAATATTCGCTCCTCCATTGAAGATTTTGAATGGTCCTCTTTTTCTCACATCTAGAGGGAGCTCAACACTTCGACAGATGAGTTGTCAAAGTGGGCTTTGACACTAGTTTCTGGATCTTTCATTGTACAAGAATTCTATTATGGATGTTTGTGTGAGGAGAAATATTTTTTACTTTAGTTTCAATGTTTGAATGATCAAGGAAGGGGGTTTTATTTTTGAACAAGTTCCGAACTAATATTTGATATGGACAACAAAGTTTTGCTTTTAAGTAGTTTTTGTAGTAAAGAATCTGAATGAGATGGATTGGTTGATCTGGTGATGAAGGAGACATTTTTTTCTAACTGATCTTTTGAAAATGTACAGTCCCCAGTCCCCAGCTAGAAAAAAATATGTATACTCATTTTCATGAATATAAATTTTTTTTTTTCTTTCTGAAAAAAAATATACATATAACTTAAGGTCACAACCTAAGACACCAAATTGACACAAGATACCCATTATTTGTATTTTTGACTTGAAATTCGACAAGACTCATTTTATATTTTATGGAACTGCAGCTATTGCACAATTCATCGTAATAAGGGTATCCAAGGGTATTAAATCCATTTCTACATTAAAAACAACAATTTTATCAAACTGAAAATGTAATTTTGGCAAAGATTCTCTGTCTGGTGATGGAAAATTGGAAAAAGTAAATTTCATATATATATATATATAT
>ML777670.1:439085-463385 GCA_009831015.1 Picea engelmannii
TATATATATAAAGAGAGAGAGAGAGAGAGAGGTTTAAGAATGAGCGCCGGTCTATCAGACCTTTAAAAAAGGTAAGGAATTACTTGGTTTACTTTAGAATTTTATTCGTGTGCTTGAAAAAAAATTGAGAGAAAAATTCCTAAATCACCAAAGTTATGATGAATTAAAAGGTTAGAAAGGTTGGTATTGTTACTAATATTTTGAAATTGAGATTTAATATGGGTGTATGTAGGAAATTCTAAGAGAAAGTATGTTTTATCTTTAACCATCTTAGTGTCACAAAGATGACAAATTCTTTGAACCCATGACGTTTTAGAAATTGTCCCATGTCCTATTTTGCTATGGAGTTCATGAGAGTTTGTTCTGAGTTTAGCATATCGTTTTTCTTATTTACGCTAGTTAAAACATAGAGGTGATTTTAATCTTCTAAATTAGGGTTGATCACCTCCTTATAGTATCTTAAATGTCTCCTATCCTCTAATTCTTTATTGCACCACAATTTCTCCTTAAACTTAGATGTAATAATGTTTTTAATATTATCATTATTTTGTAGAGTGGCCTCTTCCTTGATACCCCAATGATTTAGCCAAGACTTAGCATCTTTAAGTTGCCCACACTTGAGCCACATGTGGTTTTGACTAGATTTTGAAGAAACCTTAGGAAGCTTATTGTCTTCTAGGTTGTTCATCTTGTTCTTGTACATTAAGTACCTAGTCATAGCCATGTTCTCAATGGGAAAAAAAAATCACTTATCTGAAGAGGATAGGATATGGTGTATTGCATTTAATTTGTTTTCATATTATAAGTTATAAAATGATTTTGGATTTGCTCTATCTTTCTCCACAATTCTGTAAAGATGTTGTAGCCCCAAACTTCATAGCCATATAAGACAAGGTTGCATGGCAACATTACCTATCGCCATTGCAAAACAATTAGTTTAGGCATAAACTTGAAATCATTTAACAATATTTGACATAAATGCGGCCTCTAGCATAAATGTTTTGCAGATGATGATAGATCTAGCAAACGCCATGCAACTTAAGATAGTAAGTCATCCACCTAATCGCTTCGATTGTCAAGCTATCATCAATGCATGGATCCATAAAAAGAATTGACATTAATTTGTACAACTCTTGAAGCTCATAAGGAACTTGTTGGAACAACTTAATATTGTGGAGTTGAAGAGATGTCCTCCAACCAGAGAGCCTCAACTGGAAGATGTTGTCATATGTTCATGTCAGCAGTTGTCGAAATAAAATCTGTCTATGGATTTCATTTATTTTCTTGATCGCTTGCATCATATACAGAAAGACGTTGTCAACGTATATAATCACATGCCAAAACATGTGAGAATTAAATTATTTCATCATTTCCAAGAAATATTCCTCGACTCTACAATGAGACATTTGTAAGGGTCTCCCATGACACCCACCAATCAAGTGCACTTCTTGAGTAGATTCGATGACAAACGAACGAAGAGTACAAGGAAGGAAGTGATCGATTGGGCGAACGAATACGTTTGGGTGTGGGCAGGAGCACCTTGGGCGCATGATGGTGACATGCGACACCAAGGGGGCACACACCTTACTTTCCTTAGAACGATTGACATAGACCTGGGTTGCATTTGGGCAAGGGCGAGGTGACTTGGGAGAATGCCCAGGGAGTGGACCTGTCTACTCTTGGCAACATGGGTGCGTCGAAGATTTTGGATGACCCCATCAACACTCCCATGAGGAGTCTCGATGATCGACACAAAGAGCACACAAGGTAAGGGGTGCACGACCAAGAATGGGGCACATTGATCCAAGAAAAAAAAGGTTGATGGGCACACAAGGCTTGGGTGACTACCCTTGGTCCATAGATGGGCGAGATGGTCGGTTGACTGTGACGATTTGTGAAAGAGTTCAACGTACTGAAGAAATGCAATGTTTCACACAAGTGACCCTTAGAGTCCATATAAAAGCAAGGGGTGCACAACCAAAAGAGATATGTTTTGGAAAATACTTAAAGACAAGGAGAGCTCTCTAATTCTGAGGCAAACGAAGAGGAAGAGCTCCCTCGAGGAGCCAAGTTGCTCCACTCTAGGAGGACTTGTGTTTCCTTGAGGAGGACAGTTCAACGGACAGAGTTGGGTGAATTTCTCTTGGGAATATTTTTTCTAAGTCTGGATACGTAGGACTGTGGAGGCATGTCTGAGGCGGAACCAAAATTTGTAAAGTTTGTGGAAATGAAGAGGTAGATTATGTGGAAATGAAAAGACAACAAGTCTACAATTGGAGGCACATCTGAGGTGCACCACAGATGGTTGCGGAGATAGTTGTGACAGAGAGTCTTGTGGTGACAGATATGTTCATGAGTATCTTGGTGAGGTGAGGTGAGTTGTTTGACACTACCAAAGTTTTAAATTGAGCCACTAGTGCTCATGTTGTAAATGTTCTTTTATAACAAAGAATAGTTCAGGTATTATGCATGGTTCATGTTGCTTGCACTATATCTATGTTTCTCTTGTTTGTTTCGTTTGTTTTGTTTTTCTCTTGGTATCTCTTGGATTGCATAAAAATGACTAAGTGTTAAAGCAGTTAACGAATGTCTAAGTGTGCAAGAGTTGCACTAGAGTAGGAGTGTGACTCATCGGTAGCCTAGAACGGAGTATGGGTATGCTCTAGGTGAAGATGCATAATCCAAATGGAGTAACCTCGGTGTTTCCAAGTAGCTAAGAATGAAAATTTGTGGTGTCGCACACCCTCAAGAGGTGCACAATCGCAAGGAACGTTGTGGGGCCGTGACATACGGTATCAAAGTAGATTCATTTCATATTTTGGAGAAGGGTTGGGGAGATCTTTACCACTATCTCGACAATAGATGGTATTAGAGTAGTTTCATTGAAAATTTTGGAGAAGGGTTGAGGAGCTCTTCACCACTATCTCGACGATAGATGGTATCAGAGAAGATTCATTGCAGATTTTTGAGAGGGGTTGGGGAGCTCTTCACCACTATCTTGACGATAAATGGTATCATAACTTGTTGTGAAGGTAGTTCAGTGGGAAAGTTCACAGACTTGGTGAATGATTTGGTGCAATGAACTTGTTCATCATAGACTTTGCATCAGACTTACGATAGAGGATTAGTTGATAGTGTGATGGGATGGTTGAGCTAGGCGCACACCATGTGTAGATTGAGAATAGAGTTTGTGTTGAAAAGAAGCACTTGGACAGGGTGGGAAATTGCAACACTCGTTGCAGAGTTCATTGCAAAACTTGTCACAAACTTGATAGCAGAGGAATATTTGGTTGGTTTGATTCGTGATGGAAGCCAACGTCAGACCTATTGTGCATACCTTGGAGAGACCAAGTGCATAGTTTGTTGGGAGAACCAATAACTTGGGAAATGTAGAAGAACGCATAATCGGTTGCATGAATTTTCACAGAAATAACTACAAAAGTGATCATTGAAGCGAAACATAGAGGGTGATTGCATAAGTGATTGAAAAAGGGGAGCATTTTTGGCTTGTAGCAAGGTGAAGCACTTGGGTGTGTTGGACAACCTAGGGAGACCTATAGCAGCTCCGTAGTAGGAATTTGGTTGGGCATGTTTCCATCATGACATCTTTTCATCATGCATCACCAAGAACAATAGTTGAGTTGATCAGGTTGTTGGGATTGTTACCCCCCAAACCTAGGGGTAACTAAAGAGATGATGTCTCGAGACCCGTAGGTTGAAGACATGGAGTATCGAGAGCTAGATGAGAAGGCAGAGCCCCTCCTCTTACCACACTGTAAATGTGTTGAACTTGAACATAATAGATCTAGCTATAAAATAATACACACATTTGCAGAGAGAAATTGAGAAAGAAGAAGAAGCAAAGAAAGAATATAAGAATTCTCATTAACCGTAATGAATAATGAATAATTTACACATGATATACTTGGTATAACTCAATGAATTCGCACTGGAGGAGAACCAATGCACCATAGTGGTGGTCTAGAGTGATCTGGACACACACCAATAGTTATGGGAGTGAACTACCACCTAGTTTAGTCTCTCGGGCAGTTATGGGAGTGAACTGCCACCTAGTTGAGTTAACTAGTCAACCAGTCTTCAGTTAATTGACTGAACAAAGTGTAGTGAAGAGTAGATCAAGGAATCAAGGGTAATGCACCAATATGTTGATGATCCCAAGGAAAGTGCGCATTCGCATGGTGATGATCCCAATGTTGCATGGTGATAAAACCAATGCAGCATCTAGACTCAACTCAACTAGTCAAATTGAAGTGTCAACTGAAGAGAATATTCTCCAAGTGGAATATTCTCTCCTAAAAAATAGGATATTGGATAAATGACTAATAATGACTAAAATACAAGGAAAAACCTTAGGAAAAGAAATCCTAGGTGTGTGTGAAGTAACTCCAACACCCCCCCTGAACATCACTATGGTGAAAATAAAGAATGGGTCTCGGCAACGAGGCCATGTTAGGTACCCAAATACAAAAGATACACTAAAATAAAGTGAGGAAAGAGGGAAAACCTCATGGGAAAAACCCCCACTCAAGGTATAATGTATGTAAAAAGAAGAACTAACAGTTGTTAGGCAACTGTGTCCTTCACTCCAAGACGAATTCGCAGAGAATGGAACTTCTGCTTAGTGAAGGTCTTGGTGAAGATGTATGTCGTTTGTTTTGTTGAAGGACATAACTATAGGTCAATGATCCCCTCGTGTCCTAAGTCTTGGATGTAATGCATGCCGATCTCAATGTTCTTCATCCACTGCCTCTGAAATGGATCTCTACAGAACTTCATAGTGCTCTGGTTGTCACACCAGATGACGATCGGTCGATGAAACTAAATGCCCAACTCAGTGAGAAAATGTTGTAGCCACATAGCCTAAATGGTTATGTTAACTACCCCTTTGTACTCTACCTCGGCTAAAGAAAGAGCAAGATCATCATGCTTCTTGCTTGAACAAAACATAGGCCCAGAACCAAGACTGAGTGAGTAACCAGATGTGGACTTGTGAATAGTGTCATCGCCATCCTAGTCAAAATTAGTAAAATCGATGAGATATAATGTAGATTTTGTTGCATAATGAATCCCAAAGGTGATGGTTCCATGTACGTATCAAAGGATACGCTTTGCAGCCTTCCAATGTAGCTCATGCGGCTCCTTCATGAACCTGGAAACTGCGCCAACTGCATAGGAGAGGTCTGGTCTATAGTGTGTGAGATACAACAAGCTCCCCACTAGTTGTATGTACAGGGTTTTTTCAACCAATGGAGTGTCCCCGACATCCTCAAGTTTGACTCCTGATAGGAAAGGAGTAGGAGCAGACTTGCAGTCTATCATGTGAAATCTCTCAAGGAGATCTCGTGCATACTTGGCCTGAGACATCTTGATGCTTGATGCATCCTGACTAATCTCGAGTCCAAGGAAGAAATGTAGAAGACCCATGCCCATCATCAAAAACCTGTCATGCATAATCCTCTTGATTGCAACAATCATTGAAGTTGAGAAACCAGTGATCAACAAATCATCAACATACATAACTAAGAGTAGAAGTGAATCAGTCGTCCTGAACATGTAGACATCTGGGTCTGATTTACAATGTACAAAGTTTTGTGACAGCAGGTAGGAGTCCATCTTGGAATACCATGCCCTCGGATCCTACTTGAGGCCATAAAGGGACTTCTTCAGTCGACAGACCAAAGATGAGTCCTGCATAAATCCCTAGGGCTGCTCCATATATATCTCCTTAGAGATATCACCATGAAGAAATGAATTATTCACATCCATATGATGTACTTCCCATATGTTGGCCACCATAATGGCAAGTGCCAAACATATGGAATCCATATTCACTACTGGAGCGAAGGTCTCATCATAGTCAATGCCATGCACCTGCTGAAAGCCTTTGGAAACAAGCTTGGCTTTGTATCTGCTAATTTTTCCATCCGTTGTTCTCTTGGTCCTGTAGATCCATCTGCATCTGACAAGTTTCCTCCCAGAAGGAAGGGGAACCAGATCCCAAGTCTAGTTCTCGAGGAGGGAGTTGTACTCCTCCTGCATGGCAGATTCCCAAAAGGGATTTCTAGCAGCCTTGTCATAAGACTGTGGATCTGAGGATTGAACCAAGAAAATATGCATGGAGATCAATGGTTCAATGGAAGTGAGTGCAACAAGAGGCTCCTTGAAATTAGATCGATTCCTCCTAGTATCATTTGGATCACCAATGAGATCCCCTGCATCCTGAAGAGTAGTTTGTGCCCACTTGGGACTCTACTCTGGCTCTGCAAATGCATATGGATTCTTTGACTCTGCATCTGACTGTACTAACTCTATATCTGAATCATTTGAGTCTTGTGAATCAGAACTCTCATCTGAAGAAGAGTCGTCATGTGCATGCTCATCATCTCGAACAGGTGGAAGAATGAAGGTGTCTGCATGCGGTTGTTGAGGGACATGTGAGACACTTTCCTCGAATTGGACACTTCACTCAATGATGAGTCGGTCCAAGGAAATATCAATAAGTCTATATCCCTTCACACCATCGGGGTATCCAACAAAAATACACTCAATTCTTTGTGGATCAAGTCCCTTCCTCTTTTCAGATGGAATCTGGGCCCATGCATGTGAACCGAAAATGTGAAAGTGGGTCACTTCTGGTTTGAGGTCGCTCCAAGCCTCGTAGGGGGTATTATCCTTGATCAATATATTGGTAGATATGTTTTGTATGTATGTTGCACAATTAAGTGCTTCGGCCCGTAGTGTCTATGGTAGTGACTTTGCATGCAGCATGCAAGATGCCATCTCTTTTAGAGATCTATTTTTCTTCTCAACAACTATGTTTTTCTACGGAGTATAGAGAATTGTGTGCTGCAACTGAATCCCTACCTCATGGAAAAGATTATGGATCTCATGATTGAGATACTCTCTCATGTTATCAGTTCGGAGGACTTTGATCTTATTTCTAGACTGTGTCTCAACCAGGGCTTTGAAATCTTTGAGGTGTTGAAATACCTCGGATTTTTTCCTGAGAAATTAAATCCATGTAAAACGTGAGAAATCATCAACAAAAATGAGAACAATCCTCGCTTTTATGATATATGGATGTAGAAAAGGACCCATAAGGTCACTATGGATCAAATCTACAGGCACGAAAGCTCTTGAGACTTTCCTTTGTCGAATTTCTCTTTAGGGTGTTTTCTGAGAATACATCCCACATACTCCCTTGGAGAAATGGATGTCTGGTAGACCATCAACCAAGCTTTGCCTGGTAATTTGTTTCATTTATATAAAATTCAAATGTCCAAAACTTTCGTGCCATATCCTACTACTTTCATCAGCATGAGTAAGTAGTAAAGCAGAATGAGGTTCAATGAATTCAGAAAATGTATACAATCTAGATTGATGATTTACCTCACCGGTAGAAATCCTGGATTTGGTTTGCATGTCATAGATGTCCACGTCATTTGGTGTGAATATGAGTTTATTTCTGGTGCCAGAATTCGTCATCTAATACATGGAGAGAAGGTTGAAAAAAAGTTTGGGAACATGCAGCACATTCTCGAAGCTTATGTTGGTGAGTCCAATCTTTTCTTTGTCGGTGACTTCGACTGAAGAGTTTTCCCCCATCAGAATAGGAGGACCTATGCATGCATCCAATGAAGAATAGACTGCTTTTGAGGTAGCCATGTGATGTAATTCTCTTGAATCTACGATCCAAGCATCGGGAGAGGAGTTGATGGCAATCAAGGCATGGCTAGAATTTCCCTTCTTGGGATTCTGATCTTCTGGCTTCTTCTTCTTGGCACCCTCGGGGATGTGATCTCCAAGATTGTTTTGCTGAAGTATTTGAGAAGTTAGATCTATTCATTTTTTCATGCATGCAGATTTTGGATGGAATCCTTTGTGACAGTACGTGCATTTATCCCCTTTTCTTCCCTTTCCACCTTTGGATCTGGAGGCATCGGTGAAGGGTTTTGAGTGCCCTTCTTTATTCAGATGTGCATGAGATTTCCTTTTGTATTTGTCTTTAGATTTATGATATTGATGGATGCCATATTGCATAGTAAGTTCATGTGCCTTTGGGCCTTTGATTTTTCCCATGTTGATGAGCTTGGTTTGATCTTCTGTCAGGGATTCAATAAAGTCCTCAAGAGAAGGCATCTTCCATGTGGCTCCAAAGGTGAATCTAACTGAATGGAATGTCGACACAAACATAGAGAATTCAATACCAAGTTTGGAGAGAATGGTGAGAACCATTTGTTTCTCCTCCTTAGATTTATCAACCCCGCAATCTTTGAGTTGTGACAGTAAATCCTTGAATTTTGTAAAGAAATATTGGATATTGTCGAAGATTTTTGTATCCAATGTGAGCAGTTCCACCTCCAGCATGTGTCCCCTGATCTTGTCATGTTTTCCAAAGATCCCTTCCAAGGTGTTCCAAGCTTCATTGGGAGTCTTACAGGAAGATATGTGAAAAAGGAGATCGGGAGAAATAAGATTGCAAATTGTTCTGAGTGCTTCATCCATTGGATTTAAGTACTTGGATTTTTCTATGGCTGATGTCGGTTCTTTATATGTATTCAAGTTTAACCTATACAATCCTTTGGTTTGGATATGAATCATTTTTCTCTCCTTCTATGCAAAGTAGTTGTAAGGTGTAAGAATGAATTATTTTTGGAAATTCATCTCTCTGTTGTCTTCAATCTTTTGTACCTGCAAAAAACTTTGGTGTAGCTTTTGCTTAGTAGTCTATCAGCTCTGATACCATGTAAATGTGTTGAAACTACATAGAATAAATCTAGCTAGAAAATACTATACACATTTGCAAATAGAAATTAAGAAAGAAGAAGGAGGAGAGAAAGAATAGAAGAATTCTCATTAACCGTAATGAATAATGAATAATTTACACATGGTATACTCTGTATTACTGAATGAATGCACATTGTAGGAGAACCAATGTGCCATAGTGGTGGTCTAGAGTGATCTAGACACACACCAACAATTACGGAAGTGAACTGCCACCTAGTCTAGTCTCTTATGCAGTTACGGGAGTGAACTACCACCTAGCTGAGTTAACTAGTCAACCAGTCTTCAGTTAACTGACTGAATAGAGTGTAGTGAGGAGAAAATCAAGGAATAAAGGGTAATGCACCAGTCTAGTGATGATCCCAAGTCAAGTGTACATTAGCATGTTGATGATCCCAATGTTGCATGGTGATAAAACCAATGCAGCATCTAGACTCAACTCAACTAGTCAAACTGAAGTGTCAATTGAAGAGAATATTCTCCAAGTGGAATATTCTCCAAGTGGAATATTCTCTCCTAAAAAATAGGAGACTAGATAAATGACTAATAATGACTAAAAAACAAGGAAAAACCTTAGGAAAATAAATCTTAGGTGTGTGTGAAGTAACTCCAACACACACATCACCACTGATCCACAACAACAACATCCAACACACTCGCTTGGCCCACATAGGACAACATGTCTTGCTTCATGAGGTAACAAGTTTGGTCTCGTGGTAAGTGTCATTTTAATAATTGAATCATTTGAACATGTTGCAAAGGGTCATTTCTTTATTATGAAAGCGTTTGCTTGGAAATTTTTCCTTTTACCTCATTTCACCTTGGTGGTTGACATGGTTTCTTAGTAAGTCATTCACCCCCGAGAAATGGGTTTCTACTAGGGGGTCTCCTTGAAGGGTCATCGTACCATTCCCATCCATACTTACCACTTTCCACACTTCTTCCCTTTTGTTTCCTCATCTCTTGGGTTTTTGGGCTTATTGAATTGAAGAAGGGATTGTACCTCATTTCATGGGAAGAAGGGGCTAAAGGCCCAAAGGTGTTGTAATGGACAAAAGATAAAAGCCATAAATTATCCTCTAGATGCTCACCCTAAGGTCCTGAGAGCAATGAAATGCTTCTCCATAAAAAATGAAGGATCTTTAAAAAAAAAAACACATAATTAATAAACTTCTCGTTTGTTTAGGAAATTCATTTGTGATGTCTTTTACTTTCCTTGCACATGACACTCAATGTGTTCTTAGCTTCAAGTGGAATTGCAGTGCTCCTTACTTTCCATTACACATGGCACTCAATTTTTTGGACCATAATAAATTAATGGAAAATAAAAGGTCTTGGAAAAAGGTTGCATTGCAAACAAGGATGCAAAACACCCTCTACAAAGGCACCCATAAATGAGACAATATGAGCCCTTGAAATGACAAGAACCCCATGCCCAAAAGTCACACCCCCATCCACCTCATATTCACTACATGACTTAGAGAGGTTCCTCTTGGGAAACACTCCTTAACTTGGGGATTGATCTACCCAATAGGGCACCATGACAACCCTCCCATACTTAAATTTGGAAAATTTTATAAGGTCTTTGAGCATTTGTTTAGTTTGAAAAGGGGGGATTTAATGCACATGTTTGGGTGGTTCTCTTATTAAATGTGGCTTACTTGGAATGATACATGTGACTCGTGGACCCTTGGAGGGAATACTTGTTTGTCTTTGCAGAACCTTGCAAGGTGTAAGCTATTCCATGGAGGAAATGTTCCATTTTGACCTTCATGGGGGGTTGAAAAACCCAAGGATGGATGCCATACCCCACAGTATGGGAAGAGGATCTCGGATCCATTGTACACTTGAGATGATGGATGTTGCCTTTGGAGGCACTTGGAAAACACTAAGTGATGACATTGTAGCCCCTTGCACTTGAATATTGGCCTTTGGAGGCCCAAGATGACACCTTCTAAGCCTTGACATCAGTTGGAGGCTAAGGTTTTGATGGGATTGATGGTTCTGGAAGTGAGGTGATGTGGTTTGAAGGATAAATATTCATGGCATGACACTCCACAACATGGGAGATGGACGCATGGCCTTTGGAGGCCCAATGACCTACATCTAGAGGCTCAATGGATCGCTTTTTGGGCCTAGCGTCACCCTTTTAAGGAATGACGTCACCCTTCTAAGGGATTTGCTTTATGTAATTTTAATTTTGCAAATTGTAAAGGCAAATAAAGGGGATCGACCCTATTTTAATTTGTTGTTGACTTTCTTATGTGGACAAATTGGTTTTAAATGAACTCATATAAATAGAGGTCATCTCAGTTTCATTTTACACACAACTCACTTGAGAATTACATAAACTCTTGGCTGAAATTTTTGCCCTACTTGGGCAATTCGCTCTCTCTTGTCTTTGGTGCAAAATGGATGTTATTACTTGTCTATTAGTGGAATAAGGCTAGTGACTTCTTATGCATGATTCTTCTTGACAATTGTGGTGGAATATCTTGATAAGTAAGGGTTTATTCATGCTATCTTTGGATTAGGTAAGAAATTTATGCAATTGTATGTGTTTCTTCTTGATTTCAAGACTATTGTGTTAAACCCTTAGAGGAGTATAATGGCATACACCCTCCATCAAGGATCTATTTTTTATTGTCATTGAAAATACAATTTAAAAGGCTACTACAAGGAGTAAAAAGGCCAACACCCTTGTAGATTTACCTTGCTAAGGTTTGTTTACTCTAGGAAGTAAAAAGGATTACACCCCTAGAGGAGTAATAAACCCTAGATCATAAACAAGAGACTCCATAACCCAAATAGATAAGGCACTAATATTTTTTTTGCATTGGAGATTGAATATTATTGCATTGGTAAACATGATTTCAAGGAGATTGAATTGCTCAAGTTTGGAATTTAATTCTACATGCTTTAAGTTGTATCATGCCATAAGGGCGTCTTGATTAGCCAAGTGATCTAGCAGTTGTAAAAAAAAAATAGATACAACCAATAGGGCTGCAAAAAACATACTCTCTTTCATTCTCTTACTCACTTTTCTACCCCTAAAATTCACTTGCAAGATGCCATAATTGATCTACTGCTTAAAGGTTTGTTTGGGTGGATTGCTTGTTTATTTTAGTGGCTAGAAATTGTTGTTGTAGCAATACTATGCTACAGCGATAAGGATGTTATAAAACATTACTGATAACACTTAATAATAGCCCTCTTTTTCTATCAAAGTCTTGGTTTAATTATTGGAGAATTGTCTACTAGTTTCTAGCTTCATTTCCCAACATCATACAATTGATTTTGATGGTTTAATTTGTAGTTGTCATAACATATTTACTACTGATTTGTATTTCCATACTGTTGCAATTTTGGGACAATAAGTGTTACCCATTATTTTGGTCATCATGATGATGTATTGATGATGGTGTATTCAGACTCTTCATAAGAACTTTCTCCTGAGAAAAGTTACTTTCTTCTCTTTCTAGAAATCACATTTTTGAAGAAGGTTCGCAGACTGCTAGTATATTTGCCTGCGAGAATACCTGATTCTCGCAGACTGCCTTAAGCTAGGGTGCGAGAAGTTCACACTGTGTTGAACTACTAGGGTGCGAACTCTTCCTAAAGCAAGGAAAAAGATGAATTCTCGATGCTTCTAGAAGGGAATCTTCTAGAAGGATGAGTTGGCATTCGAATGGTTATCCTAGTACTGGATTCCCTGATATTTTGGGATCATTCTTATCCAAGTAACTAATTCATTCTCTCCTATATATTGAGGGAATTCTCATGGAAAAGGTTAAGCAAGATTCATTGGAGAATTGGTGAAAGAATTGTGCGAAGGACTCAGCATTGAACAGCATCTTGGAGACTCCAGCAAGTTTATCCAAAGGGTTGATCTTCTTCATACAAACAGTGAGAAAATGTGTGTGTCGGAGCCAAGGGCCATCGAAAGGAAGTTTGCGACATCAAGGCTCAGGTTGTAATCTTTACTTTCCATTAATATGATACAGTATCATGTCCCTTTCCCATAAAGCTGTTTCCACTTTATTGTATAATTCCTTGATCATATACATAGATTGACTATTGAATAGATTGTGCTATCTTCACTTCGGTTGGTTTGTGTTGTCTTGGTCTTGGCTGCACGAGAGCACTGGAGCGAAGCGGGAGAAACAAAGACCATAGGAAGCAATAATAAGGTATGTTATTCATTCTTGCCTCCTAGTTAATTCAATGATCAAAATCTAGGGAAAGAGTCATGTTCTGTCTTGCTTTGTTCTAGATCCAGGTGGATCTAGGGAGATCGGTTAGTGTTCGCACCTATGGATTTATCCAATAACAAAATTGGCGACTCCACTGGGGAACAATCCCATTTTTCTTTGTGGTTTTTGGTGTTTTTATATGGCCATTTGCTCTGGTTTCACTTTTCTCCTATCCTATCAATCTCTGAGTCTTCAGGATATCCTAATAGACCCTCTGGGTCCAGAGGCCTTTTTCAATTTTTCTTCATTTTCCAAAATTTTTATTATGTTCAGACATTCTCGCACTGTACCTCATTGCAGCCTACGAGAATAGGTAGAGTTCGCACTCTACCTTCACGTTTCAGTGCGAGGTTCTGGCACCCTGCTCAAGGGTCACCTGCGAGATTCAGTGATTCTCGCACTGTGTAATACTACCAGCCTGCGAACTCCTATTTTCAAAATTTTGGATTTGAGTTTTGGTATTTTTAACTGCCTAGATTAGTTTAGATGCCTCATAAAAGTTTCTTGGACCATTGATTGGTGTCTTTCTTGTCTTCGTTTGCATGCATGAACAGTCTTAGGATTTCAAGTATTTTCTTGTTATTTTTTGCTTGACTTTCGTTTCTTGACTTTTCTTGGCAAAACCATTCTCTCTGACTTCAGAATTTGAGTGTGTTTGATTAGTTAAGAACCAGTGATTGGTTGAAAGTTGAGTGCTTGGTTTTTTCTCATTTGCTTCTTGGTTTGAACGATCATTTTCTTTTGCATTTGAAAAGACTAAATTGGTATTCTCTTTATTTTTTGTTTTCGTTGAAAGAGTGGATTGGGTTTGTCATTGCTTGTTCATTTGGTTTTTGATTTTCTGTACTCTCGCTGTTATAGTGTGGGTCCTTTTTGAAAAGTGAACACAAGTTTTTTCTTTCAAAAATCATTTTCATTTTTGAAAACATTGAAAATCAAATTATTGAGATTGTTGAAGTTGTTGAAAAAGACACAATAGAGAATTGTTATTGATGTGTGATTCATTACATTTGTATTTTAAAGGAAATTTTGCATTGTAGTTCAAGGTTGATTTGGAAAACTTTCTCTCTCTCTCCCATACATAGGATTCATTGAACGAAAAGTGATACATTTCATTCTCATCCTTGCATTATTGGGTCAGAGTCATACAACATAAGTTTCACTTTCATTTCCTTTGAGTAAACAATAGCTCTTAATAACACTGCGTAATCATAAAATTAATCTAGTAACTCTTTTCCAGGGCTCTATTACACCAACATTTAGCTAGGCTAGCGCTTTGGAGTAGGAAGAGAGACACACTCTCCAAAAGCACAAAACACACAATAGCATCTTGTGTTAGGGAGTGTTAAATTCCATTTGCAACATCTTGTCCTAGGAAGCCCTTCTCACACAAGGGTCAAACACTAGGTTGCATTGATATTGGCAGAGTTACTCGCCCTGCTTTGTTGATATCAGTGTAGAGATTGCACATATTACGGGGATCACTCCGAGGTATACCCACAATGATGAGTGGAAGCCTTTTGAGTTGATTTAGGGCTAGATAACCTGCCCTTGCGTGTGGATCGGATTGTCGACTGTCCCCCCAGGATTTATGGTTGTTCGTGGTGACCTTAATGGCCTTTCTCTCTAGGTTCTTACCTGAGGTGACTGTGGAGGGGAAAGTCTTCACGGTACCTTGAATTGACGTTGACCAAACTCACTCGGGCTCCTTGGAGGGTATACCCACGATTATGTGTGGGAGCTTGCACCAGGGTGTAAGTCCGTTAAGCAGGTCGTCAGTGTAACTTTTCCACCCTAGCCCTGCCCCTTCTTGTCTCATTGTTGTAACATTAGATTTCATCACCAACTAGTGGCTTCGAAATTAGAAGGTCTTGTTTTCTTGGTGTTGCTTTCTAGATTTTGTTTACTAGCGCGTGTTGTTTGTTTCTCGAAGTTGACCATAGGATTTTCTTCACGAAGTTTGTCACTCATTTACAATAGCTCCTCCACGTCGTTCACGTAGAATACAAGGTTTATCTCCAGAACATCTGGAAGGTTCTCAACCCTTGCCCACAAACACACCTGGAGGCTCTCCTCAGCAGAGTGAAGTCCCAGTCATCACCACACCACAAGTGGAACGCACTGACTCTCTAGAACGTTTTCGAATTACAAATACTTGAGAGGACTTTCGACTTAACCCCGATTCTGAGAGACGTTTTATGCGAGCAGACTCTTCCGGAGACTTAATTGTTGTGTATTCTGGATCTCCGACTGGACCCTTTCCCGGTATAGAAGGCCAAGATCCTTTTTGGTCTACAGGTGTTTTCCGACGTGACCTTTTTGGTCCAGGTTCACCTGTGATTTCTGAAATTAATCCTCCTGTGATTTCTGAGATCTCTAATCTTGAGACAGTACCGCTAACTACCACTTATCACTTTATTGTCCCTGCCGAAATGGCCCATCTTGCAACTACTTCGAGTGTTCCAGCYGGTTTTCCTRCGGTTAGTCTTGCTCCCATCAACACACCATGAACGCCCAATGTCAATCTGACACTACCACCTGGATACCGTGCGTTGAATGCTTCCATTCCTACTCTCCCACAAACTCCATCCGGCTCTCCTAGTGGTCCTTCTTCTTCAGGGCACTTTCTTCCTAGTTTTGTACCAACACTCCCTCAATTTCCTTTTGGAGGACCTTCTTCGTCTTCTACTGGCAATCCTAATCCTAATGGCGCTATTTCGTCATTCACTCCAAGTTATCAATTTCTGGTTGGTGGACAAGTTCCTCAAGGTAGTATAACTCAACCCCCTCTCAGTTGGCAAATGTCGATTGGAACATTGCCTTCAATTGGCGCACCGCCTTCAATGGGAGGGGCCACCCCACCTTATGGGCAGAACATACCTTCGTCCTTGGCCCAGTATTGGAATCAATTGATACAAAATTGTTCTCAATCGACTGGGGGGTAGCAGTTTCCAACTGCGTCCGTAACACCCCCTAGCACGGGTCAACCATATCCGGGTTCGTTTAATCCCATTTGGGGGTCGAATGCTCAAACTCAAGCCTCTGCTCCAAGGTATAATCCAATGAGTTACTATCATGTCCAACCACCACCGAATATGCCTGGATATTCACATTATATGCAGACTGCTTATGGTCCTACTGGTTTTCCGACAGGGCTTCCTCCCCAAAGCCACCAGTACCCGCAGGTGAATCGACAGTTACCTTTTCTTGCCACTTTGGATCTTCTGGATTTGTCAAGGATTTTAAATGATCCTATCCGTCACTCTCCCCAATGGCCTGTTATACCAACCAAGATTCCATCGGACATCCCTAAATTCGACGGCAAAGTGGGAGAGGACCCCAACAATCACGTTATGACTTTTCACCTATGGTGCTCGTCCAACTCGTTAATGAATGACTCTATTCGTTTACGTATTTTTCAACGAACCCTTATCGTTTCTGCTTCAAAGTGGTATATTGAATTGCCACATGGTTTCTTCTCTGACTTCAATACCCTAGCTATGGCTTTCCTTACGCATTACCAGTTACCGATCCGTTATGACACGGGAACCGAGATTTTGACTTCCTTCAAACAGAACAAAGGCACTCATATATCTGATCACATCCATGAGTGGCGCAGAAGACGACGTCTCATTAAACTTGAGCTCCCCGATTAGTTACTGGCAAAATGGTTTACAAAATCATTTGTGAACGAAATCGGTAAGGAAATTTCCATGGGTGGCGTAGTCATGGAAGAGCAGGCTATAAGTCGTGCTCAATATCTTGATCTTGTTTACTCACAAACGGGAACCCTTTACCTAACTACCTGACTTACCTCGTCCTAATACTTCCAGCACTTCAACTACTCCAGTTGCCTCGCATGCAGCTGATGGTGTGATTGGTACTTCCCAAGCTCAATCACATGTCGCTTCAAGCACAAACCCTAAATCTCCTTCTTCTAATGTTCAAAATGCTCCGTCTCCTGCCACTCCCACTGGCAAAACTTCTGAGGTAAATGCCATCCAATCTACCCCAGCCGGTAAAAACAAATCTAAAAAGGGGAGAGGCAAGAATAAGGAGGGAAAAAATAATCTTCAAGCAAAGCAAACTAAAAATACCCCTGTTGACGATCGGGATAAGCGCAAACCATGATACCCTTGCCTTATCTGTGGTGATGATCATTACACAAAGGTTTGTCCACGACGAGTCGAGGTCACTAAGTTCCTTCAAGGAGCTCCAAAACCAACTACACCGGTCGTTTTGTCCCAACCCTTCTCGTCTCAACAACAGGCTCAATTGGTCATCCACAATCAACCCTCTTCTTCAACTACCTCATATGTTTTGATGTGTACTCGTCATTCTAAGAAGAAAAACATTGCACTCACAACTCGAGCCAAAGATTATTCTCCATCTAAGGAGAAGGTTGTCGATTTACCCCCTTCTTTGGTACAACCCTCTCCCACGACTCCACCTACTAACGGTCCTCTTCATCTCGAACGACCGATCCTCGACATAGTTCTGCGACCCCCCCCTAAGGGCGTCGTTCAGAAATCGGCTTTCAATCCTCATGCTCATGTGGCCCAGAACTACAGCATTGTTGAAGATCTGGCCCAGGCACCTTCGACGATGTCAGCCCTTGAAGTCCTTCAGTCTTGTCCCGCACAACGAAACGCACTGTTGAAAGCTATCGGTGGAATTGACCCGACGGATATGAATTTGATAGTCTTTGACTTGGAAGATCACATTCCAAGGTTACCCCCTCAACTCACGTTTCAGATACAAGTTGTTGTCTCTGACAAGAACATTTGTCGAACTGTTATCGACGAGGGTGCCTCGACGTGTGTCATGTCTCTTGCTTGTTGGAAAGCCATTGGCTCTCCTCCTCTAAGTGAACCCCAGAACACTCTTAAAGCCTTCAATGGATCTGGTTTTAAGCCCTACGGTGTTCTTCCTTCGTTGCCAATCATGTTAGAAGGTAAAATAGTCCAAGTCTAAGTGAAAGTCTTTGACGCTCCCCTTGATTATAATCTTCTGCTTGGCTGCAACTGGATCGATTCCATGCACGTCGTTGTGTCAACACTTTTCCATGTAGTACGTTTCCCTCATCAAGGAAAGGTTGTTACTGTTGACCAACTTGCCTTTTTCAATTCTGATACCCGTACAGGCAACGTACCGTTTATTGCTAAAACCCCACCGGGTTATGAGAACGTCAGTGTAGGCCTTCTAAAGGACTCCTCGTTAATGGGTACTTTCCCCATTCCACCGCCCGATGTTCCACGCCCATCTGTTGCTTCTATCAATATGATCTCCACTTTACCTCATGAACTTCCTACGTCTCACGACCCTTGGGTGGTCCCTGACCCTGGAGATCATATTCGTTTCGGCAACGTAATGCCATTAAGTCTGGTTGAGTCTATCTATCAGGCCAGTCAATCGGCAACACCTTCTACCCCCTCTCTTGATGAGTTGTCTCCCAATCCTTTTCGTGTTATTTTTCCCACTGACGAGATGATCATGTCTGTCATGGAAGACACTCCTTGGGACAATGGGCATCATCGTTCCATCCTTTTTCTGGAGAAACATACTCTTGAGAACTACCAACATATTTTGACCCCGTCGACCGTTGTTGTCATCTCGACCGTTCCCGAGTCTACACACGATGTGTTTGCTGAAGGGAACTTAAGTAACATCTCACCCATGATTCCCATTGACATATCCATCAAACCTGGGATCGTCGAAAATGTCCATATTGGAGCTTCGTGTTCCCCTGATGAAATCGTCACCTATATGTCCATGTTCAAAGAATTTTGTGACATCTTCGCCTGGAGCTACGAAGAGATGCCAGGTATCAACCCTGCAATTGTTGTACATGAAATAAAGACATATCCCGGCACTAAACCCGCCAGGCAACGCCTTCATCCAGTTCACCCACGCAAAGCGGCTGCTATAAAGCTCGAAGTCGAGAAACTTCTAAAAGCCAGCTTTATTTATCCGGTGGCTCTCACCGACTGGGTTTCCAATCCTGTCCCGATTGACAAGAAAGGAGGCACCATTCGTGTATGCATTGATTATAGGGATATCAATAAAGCTTGTCCCAAAGACAACTTTCCTACCCCTTTTGTCGATCAGATTGTCGATGACTGTGCCAGAAGTGAAATCTTCTCTCTCATGAATGGTTTCTCCGGCTATAATCAAATTAACATTGCTCCCGACGATCAACATAAGACTGCTTTTATTTGTCCTTGGGGTACTTTTGCCTATAGGAAACTTCCTTTCGGTCTTAATAACGTTGGTGAAACTTTTCAACGCGCTATGTCTTACGCTTGTCATGATATCAAACATATCGTTCAACCCTATTTGGACAATTTACCTGCTCATTCTATGCACAGAGTCGATCACCCAACCCACCACTAGGCCATTTTTGTTCGTTGTCGGTTCTACCGCATACGTTTAAATCCTCATAAGTGCATTTTTTGTGTAGAATCCGGCCATCTTCTAGGTTTTATTGTTTCGCGTCAAGGGATCCAGGTGGATCCTTTGAAGGTTGAGGCGATTCTTAATCTCCCTCCTCTTTCTACACTTCGCCAGTTGCAAAGTTTGTAGGGGAAAGCAAACTTTCTTCGTCGTTTTATCCCAAACTACGCCGAGATTACTCGTAGATTTACGCGGCTATTAAAGAAAGATGCAGAATTCGTCTGGGATACCATTGCCAACAATGATTTTGAAGCTTTGAAGTTATCCCTGACGCGAGCTCCGCTTCTCTTCCCCCCCCCCCGATTATAGTCGTGATTATTTCCTTTACCTTGCTGCCTCAGATTACACTATTGACATGGTTCTCATCCAAGAGGATGATGTGCACGATGAACATGTTATTTATTACTTGATTCGCAGTCTCATGCCGACTAAAATCAAGTATCAACATGTCAAAAAACTGGCCTTGGCTGCCGTTCAAGCCGTCCAACGCTTCCGACACTATATCCTCTCACGCAAAACTATGGTGATTTCTCATTGCAACCCTATGCAACACATTTTGACACGTCAATTGCTAGGGGGTAAATACTCCAAATGGATTGTGATACTCCAGGAGTTTGACTTGGAATTCGACCACGCTAAGTCTAAGAAGTCCTTAGTTTTTGTTGAGTTGATATGCGATTTTCCTCATTCTGCAACGGAAAATGTAGCAGTTGATTCATTACCCGATGAATCTCTTTTCCTTATTAGCACTGATGATATTTGGTATGGGGATATAATTATATATCTCCAAACCCATACTTTCTAGCCTATTTTGTCTAGTATTGAACGACGTCGCATACACTATCAAGCTCGCCAATACATTATCCTCGGGGATACTCTTTACCGTCGGGGAATTGACTCTATTTTTCGACATTGTTTAACGTTCGACGAAGCCGAGAAAGCTCTGAATGATTTCCATTCCGGAGCATGTGGTGGTCATATGTCTGGGTATGCTACTGCCCAGAAGATCTTACGCGCAAGGTATTTTTGGCCTTCTTTGTTTAACGACTGCATTATTGTCGTTCAGAAATTCCATGCCTGCCAGACCTACAATCAGAAAATTTGGTCCCATCCTGCTCCTCTTCATCCTGTGGTCTCAGTTGATCCCTTAGCGAAATGGGGCATCGATTTCATGACATGTCACCCTCACTCGGTCGGGGGGCATGGTTACATCATTGTAGCTGTTGATTACTTTACGAAATGGGTCGAGGCGATGCCAACATTTGACAACACTGGAAAGACCACAGCTTTGTTTCTTTTTAATCACATCATAGCTCGTTTTGGTGTTCCCCAAGCTATCGTCACTGATCACGGTAGACACTTTAGGAATTTTATGATGTCTGAACTTACTGAGAAGTTGGGTCTTCGTCATGATAACTCAACGCCTTATTATCCACAAGCCAACGTCCAGGTCGAAGCTATCAACAAAGTTCTCATAACTATGCTTTGACGGATGATAGGAATTCATAAAACAAGTTGGCACACAATGTTGTTTTTGGCATTGTGGGTGTACCGGACATTCGTCAAGTCCGCTACTGGGTTTACAACTTTTCGGTTAGTTTACGGTGTGGAAGCCATTCTCCCTATCGAATGCGAGATACCTTCTTTGAAACTAGTTGTTGAACTCATACCCAACACTTCTGCTGAAGAAGAACGTCTATTGTATCTTATGCGATTAGACGAAACTCGACGTGATGCCACCCTAGTCATTGAAGCCCAAAAAAAGCGTGTCAAGTCCCAATACGATAAGCATGTCAAGCCTCGCGTTTTTTTCGAAGGTGATCTTGTTCTTCTCTATGAACAAGATCGAGATATGTTAGGAGCTGGGAAATTCGAGCCCATGTGGCGAGGTCCTTATATCGTTCTACGAGTTTTGGAAAAAGGAGCATATGAGTTGGTAGATTACGATGGTATCCCTTTGAGTGAACCCAGGAATGGGTTGTACTTGAAGAAGTACTGTGCATAAAATCATTTGTGCACAAGTACTTGTATTTTTATTGTATCATACGTTTTGTGTGTTACTATAGTTTTCTTTTGTCGATATCTGGTCTCTGCCCTTATGTGATGTTGTGTTTGATTTCCAGATGTTGGAGTCTTCGCTACCCTATATTGGCTTCGCTAATGGCGTTAGCCGTAGTACTCAGAACCTTGCTTCTGCTGCGTGGGCAATTTATGCCCCTACAAACAAACTTGTCTCTTTACGAGGTGTCTGTCTCGGCCATGCGACCAATAACATTGCAGAGTATAGCACCATTATTGAATTATTGGTTGATGCTATCTCGCTCAGAATTCGTCATTTGGTTGTGCAACTTGATTCGCAGCTTGTAGTACTACAGTTAAGTAATGTCTACTCTATCTGAAGTCCTACTTTGTTACGGGTGTATTTGCGAATTCGCCTCCTGGAACGTTATTTTGATCACATTGAATATCAACATATTCCTAGATGTCTAAATACATTAACATATGCATTGGCTAATTATGTATTGGACAGACATTTGAATTACTTATAAATCAATCACATCAATATTCACACAATATAAGGTAAATCGGTAGAAGTCGTCTGTATATATAATGATCAAAAGAGTTTTTTACAAAAAGTTTGTCCGAAGACCAAAATATCAAAATCTGAAGCTCATAGCTTCTACAAAGTGATGCCATGGATGACGTTCACGGTAACACATGATTTCCCTAGCTACCCTACGGAGCAGTCGACTCATGGATGTTGATACTCCTACAGTATGACGTTGATGGCGTCGTGGAACCTCTTCCAGAGTCATGTTTGGAATGTCTGCAGTCAGGCCCTCTAGATTCTGTTCCACCACTTGATAATCCTCAGCATACTGTGGTGTTGTTGCTACCTCTCCTCGCCGCTGGATAGGAGAAGTGCCAGAAGATCTGTAAGGTCCAACATCTGTGTTATCAACAAGCGATTTTGTATTAGTTTTTGGACGAGCATATAAAACAAAAACATTTGAATATGATAAAAATTCACAAAACATTTAAAAAAGGAAAATCTGTGTACTTCTTACCAAGGTCCCCCCACTAAGCATCCTCTGGCAATGCTAAATCCGGATCTCCTCGAAAATCCAAGCTGGCATAGGCATAGTCATCAACCATCAACAGTTGTGGTTGGAGCCAGTCAAAGAAAGTATCATCATACTTGATGATTGGTCCAGCCACGTGCCGGGCCATAAGCTGACACCATCTCAGCATCCTGGGATCCCTGGGACCCGGTATGTTCCACTCAATCTGCAGCCTCAATAATGGGACCCTCTCCAGGAAGAAGGACACCAACAAAGATCTGTACCCGAATTGCTTCAGGTTGCCTCGTCTGCATTTGGTCAGTTGTCTTTTTATACTGTGAAGCACAGCATCTGCCCAGTTAAACACCCATGGCTCAATGCACTCAATAGCATACTGGAAGTAACTCTGTAATGCCATATGAGGATCAGAACTCCCATCCATCTGAGCTATGGTGAATAGGATAGTACGGAGGGTCAAATCTCGTACCCCCCAAATCGCTACTTTTCCTTTCTTTCTCTCAGCCTCGGGAACGCAGTGTAAACGACAATACTCACTCATCTGCAGCCCTCCACCTCTGCTCCTGGTCAGGCTCACATAGTACCCCCCGCCGGGACAATCCGGTAAAACAGTAAATGTCCTCAATGTCTAAGGACAGTGTGTGGACCCGAAATACCTATTGATCAAGGTCCCACATACACACTAGGTACTCTAATAGTCTGACTTGGGCCCTCATGCCCGGGATGCGAAAGTACTTCAGGAGTCCACAGTCTCTCAAAGCAGCAATAGTAGGTGGATAATTTTCGGCCATTGCATTGTCTTCTTCATGTTCCCTTTCGCGCCATTCAAGCACCATTTTGTTGGCCAATTATCTACATTAGGAACACAAGAAGAAGATTAGCAACTATTTTCATGAGTCCATTCTCTTTCATTCGCTAAATTTTAAAAAACTTTTTTGAGCTTTGCGGTTCTCGCAGGCGCCCTATGTGCACAGTGTGAAAACCTCGTAGGTGGCCTTAAGCTCACCTGCGAGAATGCCTCATTCTCACAGGTCCCTTATGGCCTGCCTGCGAGAATGGAAGCACGCAACTAGGGCTCCATAAATCAACTTAAAAATGAATTTTTAACCAATGGAATTGCAAATTTAAACCATGAAAATGTTAAGGACAAAGAGCCTACCTTACTGTCGCAGATGACTCACTGAATGGTCTCTTGTAGCTCCCGCAATCGGATGCCAAACTCTGAGGGTAAAAGAGGGGTTTTTTGGAGCTCAAATAGTGAAAAGGTAAAAATGATGTGGTAAAAGAGTATTTACTCCTTTTTATTTACTTTTACTATCTCATTTCATTTTTTATGCTTATTTATATATTAAACCCTAATCCCTAATGTCATTTTGAGTGAACTTTTTGCAGGCATGATGATTTTGATGATCATATACAGGGATACAGACATGATTTTCTTTGTTATCGTGTGTTTTTTATTGTTTTTTATGGTTTTTATATAAAAACCTCGAGCATGGTCTTTGTCCGTTCTTGCGCTCGTAAATACATAAGAACGATATCGAGCATACTTTTATCACTTTTTCAGGCTCAACAAGGTTATATGAAAAAGGAACCCCCCTGGAGTCCTCTTTAAGCTCTTTTCAGACTCTCTAAACATGAAAAGATAGCCGAGCGACCTTGCTATTTTCACGCTCGATAAAGTATTTGAAGTAAGCGTCTGGTGAGCG
>ML777670.1:472553-517125 GCA_009831015.1 Picea engelmannii
GAATACATTGATCTACCTATGTGCGGGTTAGGACCTTAACAACTTGACGAGTTGCAATGATAGTGTCGAAGTTTGAATGTTTGCAACAAGTGCAAGGCAATTTTGTTCCAAGAGACGGATTGAGGCAGTAAAGGAATCAGACAAGAATTCTTGGCAGTCAATATGAATGGGCAAAACGCAGACCAAGTGACTTGGATGGTGTTCGCTCGCCTTTGGTAAGGGACATTAGATGAGGCAGAGCATGCCATGGTAACTTTTGGACGATTGTGTGATGACTAATAGATTCAATGGGGGTTGTTGGTTGAGGTTGATAGATTATTGGTGCAAATATGCCTAAGGCATGGAAGTTCTTTGAGGTGACTCATTCTACTTGGAGAACTTTGGACAGTTCGTTGGGACATTTGAGGGGTGTAGGAATGTTGGCCACACTCATTGTAGATGTTGAGTTTCATTGAGGTGACTTGATGAAAGGAGGCGATTTAGGGACTTGTCTTTGTTTGGAGGATTGTGCAGACAGGCAGGTTGCAACATGAAGAGATCACTTGGACTTGTGCATTTCTCTTGCTTTGGGAAACATGGTTGAGGGTGAAGCCTAACCATTCCAAGGCATAGAGAAAGAGACGCAATAGCATGGTCAGGTGTCGAAATAGTGAGGCAAAGGCAGTCTGGACATGAAATTCTTGCAATAATTGTTCCATGAGGAGGATAGTGTAGTCGATTTGTCGTAGAAGACTTTGTTGTCGGGTGATTTTATAGTACAACAAGGTGAGGGGTGACCTTGCCTTGGTCGAAGATTGTTGTGTAGATGGATCAAATTGCGAAAGGAATTTGAGTACAAACACACCAGTAGGTTCAAAGTACAACACTTAGACATCGTGGAGGATCTCCTTGATAAAGATCGGATGATGGAAAAAGGGGTGAGGCAAGGATGTACACTTGCCTTAGTCTTTGGAGTTGGATAGGGTGATGAAGTTGTGATAGAAAAGACTAAGTTTGGGCATGAGGAAGTGCATTCTCGTGATTTGGGCACGATGATTAGACTAGCTACCTAATCATTCCAAGGCACAGGGGACATCAATGTGCAGAGACATTGAAGAATTGGTTGAAGTATGGGCACAATAGCAAGATCATAAGAGTTCAATGCTTAGGATAAATTTTGAAGTGAATTATGCATTAGTATTTGAGCAACGACGAGATCCAAAGATGGGGCAGAGACACCATGGAAATTGACAGATGTTTCTGGGGGCAACAACAACTTGGATTGGGGGAGGATGTAAGGGTCTCCCTTGACACCCACCAAGCGTGTACGCTCGTTGGGAAGATTCAATGATGGACAAACAAAGAGCACAAGGAAGAAAGCAATTGATTGGGAAAATGAAGATGTTTGGGTGTGGGAAGGAGCACCTTGGGCGCACGGTGGTGGCATGCAACGTCAAGGGGACACAGACCTTACTTTACTTGGAACGATTGATAGACATTTGGGTTGCATTTGGGAAAGAGCGGGGTGACTTGGAAGCATTCCCAAGGAGTGGACCCATCTTCCCTCGACAACATGGGCACGCTGGAGAGGTTGGACGACCCCATCGACACTCCCACGATGAGTTTGTGATGATCGACATGAAGAGCGCACAAGGAAAGGAGCGCACACCTAAGGATGGGGCACATCGATCCAAGAAATGAATGGTTTAGTGGTGCACAAGGCTTGGATGGGTGGCTTGGGTCTATGGATGGGCACGACAATCAGTTGAGTGTGACAATTTGCGAAGGAGTGTGACACACCGAAGAGAAGCAATGTTTCGCAGAAGTGACCCTTGGATTCCATATAAAAGAAAGGGGCACACAACCAAAAGAGATAAGTTTTGGAAAATACTTAGAGATATGGAGAGATATGTGATTCTAAGGTAGATGAAGAGGAAGAGCTCCCTCAAGGAGCCAAGTCACTCCACCTGAGGAGGACTTGTATTTCCTTGAGAAGGAGAGTTCGACTAACAGAGTTGGGCGAATTTCTCTTGAGTAGATTTTGGCTAAGTCTAGAAACCTAGGTTTGTGGAGGCATGAGCAAGGCATAGCCAAAATGTGTGAAGTTTGTGGAAACGAAGAGGCAGAGTCTATGGAAACGAAGAGACAACAAGTCTACGGCTGGAGACATGTTTGAGGTGCATTGCAGGTGGTTGCAAAGATGATTATGACAGAGAATATTGTGGTGATGGATATGTTCATGAGTGTCTTGGTGAGGTAAGGCGAGTCATTTGACTATGTAGAAGTTGTAAACTGAGCCGGCAGTGCTCATGTTGTAACTGTTCTTCTATAACAAAGACTTAGTCGGGTGTTAGGTACAGTTTCTGCCACTTGCACTATATCTATGTTTCTCTTATAAGTTTTGTTTGTTCTGTTTTTCTCTTGGTATATCTTGGATGTATGCCTAAAAATGACTAAGTGTTAAAGCAATTAACGAATGTATAAGTGTACAAGAGTTGCACTAGAGTAGGAGTGTGACTCGTCGATAGTTATGGGTATGCTCTAGGTGAAGAGGCCTAGTCTGGATGAAGTAAACTTGGTGTTTCCAAGGAGCTAAGCATGAAATGTTGTGGTGTCACATGCCCTCAAGAGGTGCACTATCACAAGGCGTGTTGTGGGGACATGATAACGTCTAATGAGATATGAAATAAATAATTTTAAATATTTAGAAAAAAAAAAAAAAATTTGCAATGTTTAACTTTGAAAGAGATCCATAAATTTATGGTCAAAAGGCAAGTAATGTGTAGTCAATGGGGCATATCGAATGTTATATATTGTGTCGTCGGGGTGACCTGTATAATAATAAGACTAAGGAGAGTCTAAAAGAGGAATTTATTCTTATCCCAAAGCTGAAATTTTAATGATATACAATTGTTTTCAAGTCCATAATAAACTCTCCACCCTCCTTCATAAACACATATTTATCAAACATTAAAATGTCTCATAAAGAAAAAAAAAAATTAAAGTGTAAGAATTTGAAAAAATATTTACAATTAAAAAAATTTGATCCTCTATAACCCTTGATAATTTATATTTAATATAAATATATACTCACTAATATTAATATTTTTAATATAAATTGGAAATAACACCATCAAACAAAAGAAATTGATGACATCCTTAATATAAATTGGAAATTCAGAGCGGATGGCGAAAACCCTAGCTAGGTCTGGACAGCGAATTAGGCCTCCCTGGTTGGGATCTGTGTGGATGAGTGTTTAGGTTCTCGGGGGAAATGGAAGAGGAGTCGGCTTAATGCCTAGACAATCTAGGGATTAGTTGGGGGTAGGTTTTCAGAATAGGGGCCACCTCATTTTTTGTGGGTGATCTGGTAGGTGTTAGGGTAAAATGGTGGTAGCTGCTAAGGGTGATGGAGATGGCCTGGACGACAATTAATAGTGGATTCAGGTGTGCCTACATAAATCGGATGAGGTGTATAGGAAGTTAATGTTGTACCGTCAGTCTTTAAAAAAATATGATGTAAGGGAAGGAAAGGTGGAGACAGTGCTCGTGGATCGCACTACCATCGAGACATGTGGCTAACCTGAGTGTGGAGAGAAGGACATTTGAATCATCGATATTATCAACGATATTTTTTCTCAGGAAGCAAACAGAGGAGGCGTCACTTGTGATCTTCCGATTAACCTTCCACTACACTCTGTGCGAAATATTTTGGAGGGAGGTCACTATAGCAAGGGTCCAGAGGAGATAGAGACCCCGCTTTTAGAAGCGGTGAGGAAAATTACGAATGGATCTAAGATTAAAAGGGTTGTAGTGTTGGAGCCGGAGGTTAGAGGAGATGGTTTCTTACGGGGTGTAGAAGTAGGGAGATGCAGGGTGGGGCCTAAGACGGAAGGGACACAAACTTATATTTTTTTTTAAGGGAAGTAGAGCTAGAAAATTATAAACCAAAGTGGAGGGACCTTCCTCTTTAGGGACTATTGATATTAGAAGTGCGGAGGAGGCAAAGTCACTTTCTGGTATAAAGGCTTGGGGGGTCAAAAAATCAAAGCCATCTGTAACTCTTGGCAGGGATATCGGGAGGGAGAAAGTATAAGTTTACTCTGAGCGTGGACTTGTAGGTAGATTCGGTTATTGGTCCACGGTGTTGGGTATGTGTTATATTCTTTGCATGTGTGTGTGTGTGGGCGCGTCAGATATGACAATTGCGTCTAGGCGGTTTTTGCTATTTTTAGCGGATTTTGCTATTTTTAGCGGTTTTGTAAATTAATCCCAGATTAAGGGATTAGGGTTTTGGTATCTACGGAATACCTAAAAACATTTTATATATTGTATGGCAAATGGTGAAATTCGATATAATGAAAATAAGAAAGGTTTTCCCGGTTGAGGGTTTCTGGTATAAAATCTTTGTGTACTTTGTGTATGAGCCATTGATTAATTTTTGTATTGCTTAAGAATATATATGCATTGCTTTACTTCGCAGGTTTAAAACTTACACATGGTTTCCATGGATATACACAAATGGACTGAAGAATCTTGGAGGCTAGTTTTGGGATACTTACCAGAGGTCTTCATATTGATAAAAGGTTGGTTTTGTTTCCTATTTAAATCCTCAGAGGATGCAAAGAAGATGTTGAAAAGAGTCTGGGTGGTAAATAATGGAAGCCTTATGCTTAAAAGGTGGAATTGTGCATTTAATCTGGATAAGGAACACATTCGGTTTAGGCACCTATGGGTATTGTTGCCTAGCTATCTGCTAGCATTATGGAACACAAAGGCATTCAAGGAAATAGGTAATACACTTGGAAAATTCCTTCATGTTGATATAAGTCTACTAACAGGTCAAGACAAGAGGATGGGGAAAATGTTGGTAGAAATTGACCTAAATGAAGGATTACTAATGGAAATGGATATAGTTTGGATGGGAATGGTGTACCAACAGAAGATGGATTATTTGGGTGTCCCGTTAAGGTGTGCAGTTTGTAAAGAAATTAGGCACCTACGACATCAATGCTATGGGATGCGGAAGAAAATGACACTAGACTGGATTGAAACAGAGTGTGGTGTGGAGGCGGTCTTATAGCCAAATTCCCTAATTTCAGCCTCGAAAAGTGATATAGTTGCAGGTAAGTTTAATTTACCGAGTTCTAGTATTTCTTCCTTGTTGTTTGTCTTTGATTTAAGTAGGAGGCGGGATCCAAGGATGGAGTCTAAGCAAAATGAGTTAGATACGAAGGAAGTGATAGGCATCGATTGTAACCTTTCTACTGAAGTTTTTCCTGAGGGTTTTAGGGATATGTGTGGGGAGGATATCCATGAAGAGTTTATGGTTGTGCCTTTGGGAAAAATCCCTACTAGGGTGGATGAGAGGCAGGATTGTCTAGGGAGGGCATCGGAAGAGGAGACAGTAGGGGTTTCTAGGGGAGGGGGGTGTTTTTATATAGCATTGGTGACTGTGGATCAGCCGAGTGCTATGGTGGGGAAGGGGGATGTGGCCAGTTTTGGAGGTACTGCTAATTGTGCGGATGAATCTTGCTTATATTTGGAGGGGGGTACTTATATCTTTGGGAATAAGGTAGAGAGGGAGGTTCTGCGGAGTGGAAATTTTCTAGCTATCTCGGGGGGTGAGTGTATCCCAACTATTCCATATTTGACATTAGCAAGAATGACTGGGTCACCTTCGAAGGCAAGGAGCTCGAATTGCCAAAAAAATGTTGTGACAAACCATGTTGCATTGATTAGTGTAGGATCGGAGGAGCGGGCCAAAACTACATCTCTAATTGTCATAGATGCTAAAAACTATGGGGATGGCGATGGATGTCTTGTTTCTCTGAGCTTGAATTTCCAAAGAATTGTTGTGACAAACCCCATTGCTTTGATTAGTGTAGGATCGAAGGAGCGGGCGGAGACTGCATCTTTATTTGTAACGGATACTAAAAACTGTGGGGTTGGCAATGGGTGTCTTGCTTCTCTGAGTGTTAAAAGAAAGTCTGAAATGACAGTACTTTCTGAGATAGATGAGTCTCTTATAACTTTCATACCTTCTTATAAAGAAGTCCTTAACTGGTCTCCACTGCCGATTTTTTCTGGGGGAGATATTTTACCATTGAATGTAGAAAGGAACTTGAAGGAAGAGACTAATAGGAAATGTCCTGCTCTTATATCAGTGGGAGAGGCTCCACTTATAAAAGGGGTTGTCCATGGAGGACTGGAAAAAAAAAATTCCCCTTTTAAAACTAGAAGTGCGAGGAATCTAGGGAAAGAGAAGGAGTCTAATGTCATTACAAATTCCCTGATGAGAGATGGTCCACAGGTGCTTAGAGCTCATAAATCCCTTGCAAGGGTTAAAAAATGATAATAGCAGCCCTAAACGCTAGGGGAGTGGGGGGCACTCCAAAGCTCATAGCCCTCAAAAGATTCCTAGCTTTAATTAAACCAGATCTGCTACTTGTTCAAGAAACTATGGTCAATGAAGAAAAAGTGAGAGATACTTTTGTCAAACTTCTCCCTAACTGGTATTTATGTGGGGTGGATTCTTCTGGATTATCAAGCGGGTTGCTAACTACTTGGAATCCATATGAATTTTATGTTTTTTTTACCCCTACAGGGATACTTATGGAGGGTTTAGTAAAATACCTAAATAAAATACTGAAGGTGATAAATTGCTATGGACCATATTCTAACAGACGGGAGTTCTGGGTGAATATTAAAAGGGATGGTGTTCTTAAAGAATGTAATCTTATATTGGAAGGTGATCTTAACTTTACCATTTCTAACAGAGAGGTGTGGGGATTACATGCTAGAGCCGACCCGTTACAAATTGTTTTTAGCCAATTGATACAAGGTGAGGGGATAGTAGACGTCGAGCCTTTAAAAATCCTTCCCACATGGAGAAATGGAAGAAGTGGACAATAGTACATAGCTAAGAGATTAGACTGATTTTTGATAACTGAAGACCTTGCACTCTTAGGTCTAGGATATATATTGTGGGTGTGCAACTCAAAGATAGTTGATCGCATTCCTGTGATTCTCCATTTAGAGCAAGAAAAGGAAAAGATAAGCTATCCTTTTAAATTCAATTATGTTTGGTTGGAGGAACCAGAATTTGATATTTTAGTGAGATCAAACTATCATGGACTTTTGGGTACAAAGACTTTGCATCCTATGGATTCACTGGTTAAAAAAATAAAACTTCTTAAAAAATTGGTGATAAATTGGGAAATAAAGAAAAATATAGAAGCAAAGGAAGAATTAGTGAACCTGGAACATGAGTTGGACACATATTACACAAATTTTCCTGGGGGATTTTTGGAGGAAGATAAAATTTTGGTATTAGAAAAAGAAAAGAGGAAATTGGTTCCACTAAGGCGGGAGGAGGAAACTTGGAGACAAAAGAGTAGGATTAATTGGTTGGCTACAGGTGACAAAAACACTAAGTTCTTTCATGCTTATGCAAATTCCAAAAAATAAATCAATTCAATCTGGAATATAACAAAGGAAGATGGAACTGTAATCACAAGTAAACAAGGACTACAAAAGGAAGCAATTGAACATTTTCAGCATGTTTTAAGGCTTAGGCTAATCTCATTGTTTCCAATCAATTAGCAGTAATCAAGAGATATCCAAGGATATTCTCAGATGAGGAAGGCCAAAGATTGGCAGAACCAGTTACTTTAAATGAAATCCTGACAACACTTAAAGGTTTCGAAGCTTCAAAAAGTCTTGGGTCGAATGGTTGGACTGTAGAATTCTTCCTGGCCTTTTTTGATATAATGGGTAATGAAATACTGGAGATGGTTGAAGAAACTAGGTGGAAAGGTAGGGTCATTAGTGCTTTGAATGCTACCTTTCTGGCACTTATCCCTAAGAATGATAAACCAAAAACCTTTGAAGGATATATACCAATTGCACTCTACAATTTGGTGTATAAGATTATTACTAAAATTATTGCTACTAGAATAAAAATTGGTTTGTCAATTGGTATTTCAAAGGAACAATTCAGCTTTTTGGAGGGCAAACAATTTACAGATGCCATTGGAGTTACTACAAGAAGCCTTACATAACATCAAGGTAAAAAATATCAAAGCTTTGGTCCTTAAACTAAGGCATATGACAGAGTGGACTGGGGTTTTCTAAGGTTAGTTTTATTACAGGTGGGTATGAGTCTAGAAACTACAGATTGGATCATGGGGTGTGTTACTACTGCAATTTTTTTTGTGTTGATCAATGGCAGTCCTACCAGATTCTTTAAAAGTTCAAGGGGCTTGAGACAAGGTTTCCCATTATCCCCATTACTCTTTCTACTTGTGGTAGAAGGGATGAGTAGAATCATACAGGAACATGTGAGGGAAAAGAATATAGAAGGCGTTTTAGTGGCTAGAGGGTTAAAAATTACACATTTGATGTTTGTGGATGATGTTATACTTTTTGGGAATGGAAAAATCACAGAATGGACAGCTTATAAGGAGGTCCTTGATATTTTATGCAAGGCGACAGGGATGACTTTCAGTCTACAGAAGTCTTTATTTCTAGAATCAGACTAGTTATATGAGGAGATTGTAAGCTTGAAGGAGATCATGCCTTTTGAAGTAAAACCTTTAGATGTTAGTTTCAAGTACCTAGGGTTTTTCTTAAAACCAAATTGTTATACCAGGGCCGACTTGAACTGGCTAGAGAGAAAATTTGAAAAAAGAATTTTGAATTGGAGCCATAGGTAGCTTACTTTAGGGGGAAGGGTCACACTTGTAAAAGCTATATTAGAAAACATACCTAGGTATTGGCTTTCTTTGGCTAAAATACCAAAAAGTCTCCTAAATAAAATTAGGAGGAGAATGTTCAGTTTCCTATGGACTGGTAAAAAAGTAAAAGAAGGGATGCATTTGGTAAGTTGGAAAAATATTGCAAAACAAGAAAAGGCAGGAGGGTGGGGTATTAAAACTATCTATTCTTTCGGAAAATCTTTGGCAACTAAAAGTTTTTGGAGGTGTCTTATGATGCCTAGACTATGGCATGAGGTGATTCATAAAAAATACCTTAAGAAGAAAATTGTTGTTGAATGGTTCGGGGATGGCTGGAAAAAATGGAATGGTATTTCAAATAGTTGGAGAGCCCTTACATCATCATTAACTATTATAATTGATTGGATGGTTTGGAAGCCTGGTAATGAAAAGTATATCAGAATTGGAGTTGATCAAATGTTTGGATCCAAAAATTATTATAAACTATCAAGGAAAATCATAAACACACTAAAGGCACAATGTGTAGAATACCTTGCACAAGCAGGGACAATTTATTTGGAGGATACAAGTTATATAAGATGGAGAAAGGCAAAAACTTTAGGACTAGAAGAAGAACAAAAAGAGGAATGGAATATTTTTGTAAAGGGGCTAACTGGTTCAGGTTTTGAATTAAATAATGAGAAAGATACCTTAATGTGGTCATGGGATACTAAAAGAGGACAGGTACGTGCCAAGCTAGCTTATGATGTACAATTGATGGAGGATATGGAGGGAGAATCAACTTTCTGGTATATTGAACTTTGGAGGTGGCAGTTACCTCTCAAAGTCATACTTTTTATTTGGTTAATGTTTGAACATAAAATTCTTACATGGGATAATCTGATCAAAAGAGATATAACTGGGCCTAGTAGATGTGCATTATGTGGTAACAGTGAGGAAATAATGTATCATCTTTTTGTGGAGTGCAATTTTTCTAAAAAAAATTGGTTTACAATAATAAAGGAGCTAAAACTCAATAGTACTTGGGAAGGAGGACAAATTGTTGAGTGTTTTCAAAATTGGTTAAGGAAGGGGGAAAATTGTAAATAAATCCTTTGCTATATATGTTGGGAGATTTGGAAGCAAAGGAACCTAGTTATTTTTTAAGATTATCCTCTTTTGATGGTCAAGGTATGCAATAGTATACTTCAAGAGTTGGGTGAATTAAAAATTGCTCAACCTATTCAGTATAGTAGGATTGATAGGCCTCATATTATTGACTGGGATCTAGCAGTGGGTTTCTTTGATGGTGCTTCACAAGATAGGGGTATTAAATGTGGGGTTGGAGCTCTTTTAAAATGTCCAGTTTTGGGGCCTTTCAGACTCAAGATGAATTGTGGTAGAGGAACTAACACTAGAGTTGAACTCCTAGCTTTATGGTGTATCTTATATTTTGCATGTTATAAAAAGGTAACAATGTTACAATTGGTAGGGGACTCAAAGATTATTATTGGCTGGTTTACTAATGAAAACAATCTATAGGTGGTTTCTTTGAATCCATGGATGACAAAAATTCGAGTATTGAGAGGGAATTTTATGTTAGTATCGGGAAACAAAATGCAAAGAATGCTACTTAAACCATGTCTTTTATGTAGCACTGCTAGTTTTCATGATTTCCTTGTTTGTTTTCATTAAAAAATTTGGTGTTCAGTCCTTTGCTTAATGTTTATTTTAGCAAAACAATATTTTCCCTAAGGCCAATCTCCAAATCTTCTAATTGTCGAACACCTGCAATCAACACAACACGGGTTACCATCAACCACAAAAAACAACACAAGTCAGACGCTACTGTACAAGTGCCAAACCACAAGGGAGCTCTCAAGCCTAAGTCGTGCACCACACGTTAGGTTGGAGACAAAAGGCCATATAAAGCACTGATTTCTTTGTCTCTTTGGGCATGTGGGATATTTCCCATTGAATAAATAAACAAAAACACACAAAATGCTCGAGCCCAAGTCCTTGTCAAGCATTGATCAAACAAGTGTAACGGGAAGTGCCCAGGTGTGAGATGCATCGTGCCACGGAGAGTGACTGGTCAGTATTATGAATAGATGAAAATCCAAATGCATGCGCTCGGTATATGCTTATGCTTAGAAATACGGGAAGTGACAGAGATTCCTCGTGTATTAATAAAAGCATGCATCAGTCACCCACTATTGACAGTAGACAGTAGTGAAAGACGCCTTTTAGAAGCACTTCTAAATTGGTTGGAAAATAATTTCCAATGCTCAAAATTTTCAAGAAAGGGTTGAAGGAGATCTTGTGGGGGACAAGATTGAATCACCCCATTTCATTAATAGAGAAGATGGAGCTAAAAGGTTTTGCGCAATGGGTCGACAACAGGTGGAAAGAATGATGAACATAAATTCTTCAAATATGTGCATCGAAACCCATGTGAGATAAAGTTCCATTCACATAACGTAGAATAGAAGCACCAAAAGAACTCACACAACACCCAAACTCAATTTTCACGTCAATAAAATACCAAGTGTTAAGCATTGAATCAGTCAATAAGAGTTCCTTTAGAAGCAATACCATGCCAAAGATTTATGAGGATGGTATGAGTCTTGAAGAAACTTGAATCATGGTTTTTTAGAACGAATTACAAGTGAAATGAAGAACTTGAAATTTTATATTTCCCATGCACAAAACCTCCCCTTTATTCAGAATATGGAGAAAAGGATCCAGAGTGTTAGTCTATTACTAGATAACAACTCACATCGTTACTTTGAAATTGGCTTGGAGTGTCAGTAATGTAAATATGCCAAGTTCACATGTTTCTGGAGCACCCAAGGATATTTATCTTTGCACAAAGAATGAGAACCTATATGTTATCAATCCCGAACACCCTCTGAATGTCAACATTACCATGGGATCATAGATCCAAATGGATTATTTCAAATTTTATCTTTTCCAACAAGTGGCATGCTGAATAAATAACTTATATTTATTTACAATGCAAATCTGCTACAAATTATGACATCCAGATTTTTAAAGAGAAGATTCACAATCAAAGGATCATATCTCAGATTTTGAGGGATCCACTCCAGTTTCGAAAATCAAGAAGCTCTAGATTTCAAGAAGTATTGGAGTATTTGATGGCGGAGCATTTGATAGATATCTGATCCACTTCTTAAGGAAGAAAATAAGAAAAAGATCAGTCAAACAACCTCCACATTTCAAAAATAAAGATTTGCATATAAGGCATGATTTCCATATCACAAGGAACTTATTATGGCAATCAAAGGGTTTCATCGGAAAGAGATTGGATAAGACAGTCAGATATCCCTGAGAATCAGTTCGAAACTGCTTTTATTCTAGATTTTCACTCCAAAACAAATCAGTTTGGTAATGGATGGGGAATGTTTTTCCTATATATTTCAATGATTGTTTATGTAAAGGAAGGGGGTTCAGTTTCGGAAAGACCCGAGAGGGGTTTTCTCCAAGACCTGAAAGAAGTTCAAGAGGAAAATTTATGTGAATGCATGAATGTAAGCCTGAAGGCATGATTTTTCTAAAGCATCTCTGCCATTGAGGATCTATGAGAGTTAGTTTATCAATCTGTTTATACCTTTTCTTTCTTCTTACTTGAATAAAATGAAGTTTTTTTAGAATCAAAGCCTGTCATTGATTAATAGATCTATGATCAGCAGAGACTCTGTTGTAGCTTGCCTATTTATCATTGTATTATTCAAGTATCTTGATTAGTTCATTTGACAGAAAGGATCTTTCGTTTGATGAACTTTATGCTTTAGGTTTTCTTCCCCATTCTTCTATTTACACAACTTTTGTCTGATAAGCAGCTTGAGTGCCTTCAATATTTAGGTTGCTTTGAGTCCATGCCCAATGAAATCATCTTGTAGACAATTTGTTTCCTTCTTCTCTCTTGTTATTTTGGTTAATCCACCTACATATAAACAAATTTACACACCCATGTTCAAATGTTTCTAGGCTCACCTCATTTGCAGTCCAAGGGTGACTTCTAGAGATAACATATTTGGCATCGTTGTCGGGGATGAAGGAACGAAGCCATCTTCCCTGGGAAGAACGACAATGATCAAATCCACTTCTTGATGGTGAACAAGAAGAGGGCACATAATTGGCTGCATATTTTTCACCATGGCGACTCCACTGTTCAACGATCTATAAACGACTCCACTAGGGAAGATCAAGAATGGCATCAAATGATCAAATGAAATCCATTGTGGCTGCAAGGTTTGCTCCATTCAATTTTGTTGATATTGTTGGTTTCCCTAATGTTGTTCCCACTATAGATATATGGGGAGACTACCTTCCATGGTTCATAGAAAGCAGGGAAGATAATCCTTCTGATCATCCCATCAAGTTCCATGAGTGTATGGATCAACTAGATCTGCATCACGAGGATGTCCAGATGAAGATGTTTATGTATTCATTGGAGGGTGAAGCACAGAAATGGTATCGGTCCTTGCCTTTTTCAAGCATATCCTCTTTGAAAGAATTTCATATGGCATTTCATCATCATTGTAAAAGGTATTTTTCCCAAGAACTTCTTCTTGAGCATTGTCGTGAGGATTTTCATTCAGATATTCAACATATTTTTCATTCTAGTAGTGAGGATGGAGGTGAATTTTTTAATGAAGATATGGATGAAAACTTTTCTATTGCTACTTCCCAAGAAGATCTTCAAGATATAATTGATAAGGATATTAATGGTTGCATAAATGAGGATGTTATAGATCTTTCTCCTTATGTACTTGTTGCTTTAAAGGATGATTGTGTTGAGAAAGAAGGAGATGTTGTTTCTAATCTGTTTCAAGATCATATTGTTGATGAAAATATGCAGAAATATTCATCCTTTCCATTAGGATTTTATCATGTTGTTCCAATTTATGATGAATATAGTAATGATGATCTTGACATTCTAGAGCCCAATGTCTCTATGGTGATAAAATTTGATCAAAAAATTCATGAATACATTCAGTTCATTATCCATGAACAACCAGAGCTAGTATATGATGGTATACATCAAACATTGAGGATAGTAGTGAAGGAGACCAGGACAAGTTGCATGAAAAGCTCACTAAACTTGCTTCTTCGTTAGATGTAGCAGATCCATTTCTGAAAGTTAGCAAGCCTATATTTGATACTTATGGTTCAACATCCTCATCAGATATTCAACATTTTGGGATTGGAAATATTGGAGAGTTCAATTCTTCTTTATTCTCATCATATCATGAGTTGGAATTTGGTATCATTTATGAAGCACGTGATTTTCATGAACAACCCATTCAGTTCAAACTACAAGAAGAGGTAATTTTTTATGAGTTCTATGATCCGGTTGCCACCACTCTAGAGAAGTTCATCAATTTTAATACTCTATCTTGGTTAAATTCAAAGTATGAAGATCAAATTTATGGTCTATTGTTGTTTAATTTTAAAAATTTTATTCTGACAAAGTATGTTCGAGAAGTCTGGTCAATCATTCAGTTACATACCTGGCTGCATTGGAAGCATGATTAGGTTGATTGTGGAGCCTGATTATCTTCTTGATTTAGAGGTCCTTCCTTTGAGCCGTGCTTATACCCCATGAAGACTTTACACCCCAGAAGTATGTACACTCTTCCATGTGGGGGAGTGCAAAGGGGGGGTACCCCCAATCTTACACTATAATTTTCCATTTGTTCAAGTGTCCCCTTCCTGTCCAAAAAATTGGTTGCCTGGTCAAACATCCGGGGAGCATCCTTTCCTAACAATAAATATTTGAAAACTGAGACAAATTCATAGCAGCAGTTTTGCCCGAGGCATGGAGGGCCAGAATAGCTACCCTACGCCCTGGAGGGCCGATATCAAGCAGGTTTCTGAGTACCCATCCCACTGTTGTGATTGTTGGGGGGTATGTTTTCGTTCATGGAGGTCTTCTTCATACCCATGTTTATCATGGGTTGGAGAGAATTAATGAGAAGGTGAAGGATTGGATCCTTGAGTGGGAGGGTCGTAGGGGTCCCCCTTATCTTCATGGCAGTGATGTTGTTGTGTGGCTGAGAACGTTTTCTAGGGATGGCAACCATTTCTCTCTTTTGGAGAAGGCCTTGTCTTCCATTCCAGGTGCCAAGAGGATGATTGTCGGTCATACTATTCAGACGCTGGGTATCAATGGGCCTTGTGAGAACTGGGTCATTTGTGTCGATGTTGGGATGTCCAAAGGCTATATCAATGGAATTCCAGAGGTGTTGGAGATCAAGGGGGATAGCGAGCTCAGAGTGCTTACACCTGATCCTGCTTATAGGACCAAGCAGGCAGAGAAAGTTCAAGAAGAAAAGCCAGGACTTGGACTTCTTTTGTCCAAGAATGGAACCCGAGAAGTCGAGGTAAGGGCATAGTTCAGTAGTTTGTCATTTTTTGCGAAACCTTATGAAGTTTTATCAGAGTTGCTTATGCAAACCACAGCCAGAATTGGCATTTATATGAAAGATGTTTATTGTCTTGGCTATACATCCCTTAGCTAGGATTGAAATTTTTAGGAAAGAAATAGATTCTCTTGGTTAAACATCTCTCAGCCAAGATTGGCAAGTTTACGAAAGAAATAGGTTTTCTTGATATGGGAGCCCAAGTAGACATGCTCATTTTCCTTGGTTATGTAGGGAAGAGAAACTCATGTGACCGCCCATTGGCCCCATGTATGATTCTTGATGTACATTTTATTGTTAATCAAGCATTTTATTGTTTGGTAATCAAATATCGGATCCATTTCCATCTCCCCACCCTCCAAAAACAAGAAGAGAAAAAGGGTGCTATATTGAAATCCATTTTGTGTGCTCCTTTGGTTGCGAAGATTAGCTCATGATGTAATATAGCATCTTGCCAGTGGATTCCACTTCAAAACTGGTAAAATTTGAAGCAGATGCCTACCATTTCACTATAAAAACTTAATAGAGAGGCATTTTTGTTTTTGCTTCGAACAAATGTAGCTTATTTCTATCCAGAGAACTTGGAAGATACCGCAAGGTGGTTATATCGAAGCCTTTGAGCCAAAAGATGGCATGTTAGTTACTTTTAATATGAAAATGCTTGTCTTGAAAAATGTGTGCTTTTATGTATTTTTTTTTTTTAATCATTGGCGGAATCAGCAACTGCATCGGTCCCGTACTCGCGTGACACAGGGTCAATTCCGACCACTACCACTAAAACCTCCAGGTACCTACGTATTCCCCTTCCGTAGTCACGGCTAAATCAGGGGGAATTGAACTCGAAACCTCATAGAACTTCATTTTCATAGCACTTGCCAATTGAGCTGCCCCCTGGGGGCTAATGTGTGCTTCTATGTTAATGGTGTGTTGTTTTTATAATTGATCGTCAGGGCCACCTCTTTTCTGTAACTCATGCGAGATAACAGATTTAGTTATCCATTTACTTGGCACCATTGTTCTATTTACAATAGTATAGTGTAAATGTATTGGGAGATTTATTTCATGTTGGCAAATTGTAAATTGGGCCTTTTATAATATTTGCCAAATTAATCATAGAATGGAGTTGTTTTCACATTAAACTGTACTCTCCCTCTTTTCATATTCTATAAATTTGCAAAATGTTATGCTGTCACAAGCAAAGATTAAGAACATTTCCTCTGGAAGCAAGATGCATGATTGAGATGACATGATGGTTAAAAGTATGTCGTAGTCTAAACGTTCTATGTTTTGGTTCTTTTCCGATGATATTTTCCATCCTTATTTTCCCAAAATCTAGCAAGAAATTGTTGGATCTATAGATTTGAGTGGTTAATTCTGTATAATCTAAGTGCCCCGGGGGTTTTTCAGCACGCTGAATCCATTTCCGCATTCAGAAATGCAATTTAAACAACAAAAAATTGTGATTTTGTGCATATTCATGTCGTCGGATTTCGACAAAAAGAGCCAAAACATAGAATAGTTAGACAACGCCTAAAAGTATTATTGACAGGGTCCACTAGAATTGGCTAAAAATCAATACAAAGTTGTCAAGATATGAAGGATTGTAGAAATTGTTTGTTTTTGCCATGATACAAGTATCTATTAGCATCTCCATTTGTTCACAGACTTCAGAAATGCAATAAAGAGAGATGAACACTAGAATTTGGTTGCTCTGACCTAGATATTAGAATATTCATCTAGTAGACCTCAAGATAAAAAATGAGTTGTAAGATGTCTATTGAATAGTCCACCATGCCTAGAGCAATCTGAAAGTTAGTTATGACTATGCAGATTGTAATTGATGCTTGCATGTATTAGCTTACAGGATACAACTTAAATCTTTTTATATTAATTAGACAACAAATGCCTTGGCTTCATGATTTATTCATCTTTGATAGTGCCCACGTTGTTTTAGTCGATTTTCTTAGAAGTCTGACAATCCCTTTTAGGATTTACCACAATTTTCTTCAACAGGCTTTGGGAAAAATATTATATTTTAATTTCAATTACAAGGATTGTAGATTTGGTTTTGTTTGGCTTTATTGTTAGAAGATATGAATTATACAACTGATAATTTCACAAATTATTCATGTATTTTCAATACACTTAAGTTTGAACAGATTGAAATCATTAATATGATCTCTAGTCCAAACTAGAATGTGGGGAAAATTAAGAGAGGTTCTTGTATCTATCTATTAAAATTAAATGAATCTAAGCTCATCTCCTAATTATTTGTTATATTCAATATTACTGAAGTTTATAGAATTGACATTGTATTTGAATTTTGATTATGTTATGTAAATTATTTTGATTATGTTTAGTGCCTTTTTAGAGAAATTTGCACAGTTATGTAAGGGGGCAACTGCATCTAAGGGTATTTCCACTATTTAAAAGCCTTTTGTTCTCAGATAATGGGTAAGTTGAGCTTATCCATGTGCAAAGAATTCTTATTTTCTTGCATAAGTAGTGCTATCCGCACATTAAATTATCCAACTTCCTATCTTGCTCCCCACAATTGATATTAGTTGATACTAGAACCTAGTTTCTATGAGAGGTCTTGTTACCCCCAGCCTAGGGGTAACTAGAGGAGATCATGTCTTATGGCCCACAATGAAGACAGTGATCCCGTTGATGATGATGGTCAACGTGTCCACCCATGGTAGCCCAATAGCCCCCTTCAGATTTGACGCGTTTACTTTGGACCGGACAAGCTCGTCACAATCAGTCAAATTAGTGTATGGGAGATGGTAAGCCAATGTCCCCATGAGGTATGTTATTCCTTTTTTCAAACAATGTATTGTACCTAATATACTAGGCATGTGAATGAGGATCATTGGTTGAAGTTGGATAATGTATCATAAGCTCAAGAAGTTATGTTTGTCTCATTGTTTCACCTTGGTGGCCAACATATGTGCCCTAGTCTCGTGTTGTCATCTCCAAGGAAAAGGGGTACTACTTGGGGGCCCTCACAAGGGTGATGTTCCATTTCCCCACCATAATTAACACTTTCCATCCTGGAGCTTTTTGTAGTGTACTAAACTTCGGTAATGGATCATGGTTCATTGTCTCATGAGAAAAGGGGCTAAAGGCCTAGAGGTTGATTGCTAAAGAAAGAATAATGCTAAAGAAGAATAAAGAAAGAATAATGCTAAAGAAAGAAAGAGAGCATAGCAAAGGACTCTCAAAAGCTAACCCATACTTGAGCTCTACCCTTTCCGTGTTCATCCCAGTCCCAAGCAGTGATGCTATAGCTTGAAACCTTATAAAGAGGACTTGCAAATATGATAACAGGACAATGAAAAGGCAGATTAAGGGGTTGGAAAAACGTAGCACTTAGAAAGTGGTAACTCAAGAGAAACTGCACCCTCCATAAAGGCCCTCATAGAAGTGGATTCAATAACACCATAAGCCATGAAGTAACTCGAATACGTACCACTATCACACTTACTCTTGAAGGGTTCTTTTCTTTCATGCTTCTCCTCAGACATATCCTTCTACCTGGGTCTTTTCTTTCATTATTTCTGTTGGCACACCTAATAGGGTCTAATGAAGGTCCTCCCATATTCAAACTTGCCAACTTAAATAAGTCTCGAGCTAATGTGAAATTTGAAGGCGATACTTGATGTGAATTGTTTATGTAGCTTATATCTTAAGTAACAACTTACTTTGTATGATCTAAGGACGGAAATATCTTATGCACATTGGATTTACTTGATTTCATACATTGTTTTGATTTGGATTTCCCTAACATGGTACTTTGAAGGATGCCCTAGGCTTTCACCCAAAATGTTGTGTCTTCATTGCAAGATATGGCACGTGTGATGCAGAGCATTAAGTCAGCTAGTGGTTTGACAAATTTAGATACTAGCTCTCACACCTTCCGAACCTTGGACGATGGACAAATTGGCTTGATTTTGACATATATGGTCATGATGGCACACTTATGGGTAGGAAGCCCATACTCTGGATAATGCACCCACACATTACCCAACCATTTGATGGAGGACGTTACACTTGGTTTGGATCGAACAACATGCATAGATGATGTACACCCTCCTCCACCACAGACACCATCCTTCACACAATGGATTTTGGGCCTTTTTGATGATGATGTCATGTCATTGTTTGATGGAGATGTTGGGGTTTGCTTGCCACATGGACACCACATGATGATTTGAGGTGGCACGACAATTATCCAACATTGCTTTCACTTTGGATGATGACACATGGCCTTGGGAGGCCCTCTTTCACCTATAGGAGGCTTGACATCACCACACATGTTGTTTTATGATTTATATTTGCATTTATTGTTCTTGTAGAGGCTATTTTGGAGGGGTCAGACCCACTTGTAACTTGAATTTATGACATTTTGTGGACAAAGTGCTAGGGTTTATCTTATATAAATAAGGTTAGCACTTCAACTCATTTCATCACCACTTGACTCCTCACACTTGTGTGGGAGTGCTCTAGTCGAAGAGCTCTCTAAAAATTTCGCTCTTCCTTTTTGGGTTTCTTGGATCTAGTGTGCACATCTTGGAGAAGGATTTTTGTGGATGCTTTTCATTTCTTGGATGATATCTTGTTGCAAATGGGTTTTCTTAGCATAGATATTTGGATGAGTAAGTAATTTTCTTTAAGTTAATGTGTTTACTCATGGTATAATGTGATAATTGCTATCTTGTTGCATGTTACTTTGTTCTAGTAAACCCTAGGAAGGAGACACAAGAGTTTCCCTCCTTCTACACTTTTATTTGTCCAAGTTTTGGTTAAAGGCGTCAAGAGACCTAGTCTCTTGCTAGGGTTCAAAGATCTAAGGCCCAAGAGAGTTTTCATCTTAGGGTTTTGATACTAGTCCATCTTGATCCTTGAACTAGGTAATCTTGAAGAGGGAAAACAACATCTAGGGTCCAAGAGGGTTTGCAGCCTAGAAATTGTTTTCTTGCAAGTTTTAGTCCTAAGGCCCAAGAGAGGTTGCACCTTAGGAATAAAGATCCATTCTTCTTGAGTATCTAATTCATTCTTCAAGTGTTGTATGATTGACTCCATAAGCCCTAGAAAGTCAACGACACTAGTCTAGAGTTCTCTTTGTGGTGAAAAGACTCTTAGAATTACTCTATCTCTCCAAGCAATTTGACTAACTTTACTAACTCTAACTTTGGCAAAGAGATCATATTTATTGCCATTGTTATAAATGTTTGCTACAACCACCAGGGTTTGATTTTATTGCTGCATACTTACTTGAAATAGTGGCTAAAGATACTCATAATCATAGTCTAGCAATTGGATGTTATTGCACATGTTGAAGGCTTAATTCTTATGCTCAATTGCTATATTTCTGGGTACTTTTTCCTATTGTTGTTACAAATGATTAATTCTTGTTATACATTGTCTTACTATTGTAATTTGCAACAACAATTGGCTTATTTAATTATCTAGTGTCTAAGAGGTCACTAATGAGCTATATAACTTGGTAATTGTCTATATTATGCTTTGGATAGTTTATTGTCTCGTACATGTGAACCGATTACCTCGTTACCTTCCTTACCTCTCCTAGACCTAGATCTAACATCTAGGTGACCAAGATGTAGGCTCGACTAATCTTGCTACTTGATCCCTTAAGGTCACCAGGGAAGCCTCCCTTATGTTGGACCTTCTTCCATCCCTAAAATGAGAGAAGTATCTACTTAGGTGACAGTTGTAGAAACTTCCAATTGTTACACAGATAGGTATCTTGTGGGGGCTTTGTACAAGTACAAATCATGTGATAACAGGTCTTATCCCCTTGCACATAGGTTTGAGTGCTCCAACTTTACATTTTGCAAGTTTTCCATCTTGTGTTTGTCATTCAACATTTGCATTTTTTGTTGTGTTATTGTATCATAGTACTTTTATCTATCTACAACCAATACCATTTGATTCGTAGACCAAACTACTAAGAAATTAAGCCCTTTTGCACTCCTAATTCTCTAGGGGGATTTGGCCTAGCATATTCATTAGTTTAGTGATTGGTGTTCATTTCTTAAATAAACATAGTTGGCTTTGCTTCTTAGTAACAACACCATTGTTAGTGCCAACATTGAAGTCAAAAGGAATTGTGGAGTGCCCACATGGATTTGCAAGGCAACCTCATGAGAGAGGATGAACTCAAGGTTCATAACAAACCTTCAGTTAGAATAAAACATCTCTATGCAATCTCCCTCGCCAACTAAATAAAAACACACACAATTATTGTAGTTTGTAATTGTTGTTCCAGAGTCTGTACTTAAGGCTTAGAAGTACAATGTCTAGGCATCTGAAAGTGAGTGAGGGGTAGAGAAGGAAGGAATGTCAACCTTCGGCAAGGGAAGATAGGGTTGATTTCTAGGTTGTCGTCTAGCTTCCAATTGTTCCTGTATGTTTATGCCCCTTTCAATCGCTGCCCACGAACGTTCCAGTTCAACCCGGGTAGTGGTTGTTTTAAGAATAGTATCAAAAAGATTCAAGGCAATATGTGTTTGATCGGATAGTCTAGGTTCAATATTAGGCTATCTTGTCACTGGGACAGTCATAGAGGAACAAAATGATAAGAAAATCTCAAAGAAATTTTATATGTTGTCTCGATTTCGGTCGTATAAAGGAGAGTTTACAGCTCTGGTAGTGAAAACAGGGTGCAAACCAAAGGCCCTTTCTCGTAACTGAGTTATATTTTAATAAATGTGTATGAGGTGTAAGAAAAAAATTAAGCTATCTACCATGTAAGGCTCCTATCAAGGGAGAATCTCACTTATAAACAGAAGAGGAAAAAAGATAAAGAGATAACCTGATGAAGCACAAAATATATATAGAAATCTAAAATGTTCACTGGTCTTATACCTGTTGATAGTCGGTACAGAGGAAAAACGGTAAACAATATAGAAAACTCAAAATGTATTCACTATAGTAGAGGTTGTACTAAATTATAGCGAATCATTCATTAGATACATATATGAAATGAAATTAGATATGAAATACAAGGAAACAAACTCATAACAAAGTCGTGATGGAATTGAGAATCTTCATATTTGCTTTGTATTAACTCTCGAGGAAAAATTCTCTATTACAATCGACCCAAAAAGGTCCAGCCTCTTTTTCTTCCTTCTATTGTATATTTATACAAATTTACATATGATGGAATCCCAATCGTTCCAGGATTTTCAATTACAACGAGAAGGAGATCAATCGTTTCATTTCTTTATCCTATGTCTTTATTTAGTACCAGAAGCCTGCCCTCTCGCATGCTCGGTACAAATAACACATTTTTCCACCAGCTGTGATATCAACCTTGAAGGTTTCGCTTGACAATTGGCCTCAAAAATGTAACAATCTCTGACTAATTGCGGCAACCTTTCTTCCATCTGTCGGTCTAGGGTGTCAATAGCGCACAATTGCACACTTGGTTTAATCATACATTTATCTATTTGAACTATGTCTGCCATAGTTACTTGTGAGATTTCGGCTGAAACTCTTTCTTCTTTTTCATTTATATCAAGCGAGAGTTTCGCCATATCCATTTGGCTCAACGTCTCAGCATTACTCTCGCTATCAATTCCTAGTATATTTCCATCTATGGAACCAAAAGCTTCTTCACAGGATTTCCTTACATTTTTGGCTTGCAATTGACCTTCTGATATGTTGCGTTCCCATTCTTTCAACAAAATATTACCTCGGGTCTGTTCCGAAATGGAAAACTTAGGACCTTTTCCCGATTCCCTGTTTGTTGTAGCTATTACAGCCTCTTGAAATGCGACCCGAGCTGCTCCAGCTTCTCTCTCTCTGACAGATAAGTTTTTTGATACTTGATCAATAAGCAGGCAATTGTCTCGAATCGTCTCAACCTTGGCGAGTAAACTTCGTTGGGTTGCAGAAACTCTGCTCCGAATCTCCATAGCTTGGGACTGGAATATCCCGATATTTATGATTTGTCTTTAGGCGAACTCTAATCTAACCTGTAGCTGCTCAATCAAGTCTTTTTGTTGGCCCACTTGTATCTAACTGGTCTGAGTTACCAGCTCTGCTTGTTCGAGCTTAGCTTTGAGCAGCTCAATTTCCCTTTTGTCGGCCATTCTTGCTTGTTCTATTCCTGCGTTCGCCTGGTCATTGGCAGCTTCCTCTGCTGTGGCTAGCTTAGCTTCTAGGGTTTTGATGAGGCGATTTTTTCGCTTCAGCTGATTTTTCAAAACCTCGACTGAAAATTGGTTTGTCGTAGCATACGCCCCTAATGTCCCGGCTATTTCTGTAGCAAACTCTTCTTTCTTCTTGTCTTTCCCATCAGTCAACACCTTGAATTTCTTGGTTGTTGATCCCTCTTCTTGATAGAATTCTCTTTTTACCACAACTTTTCTCTTTTTATCAAAAAAGAACTCATTTGGCGAAAGCTCTTCCATCCTTATAGGTCTCAATTCTTCATTGAAAATCCACCCTGCGTCTATGTTCCCTTGAGTTGACTGTAAGGGAGTAACAGAGGTGATGGGCTCTCCAATTTGCTTAGCTGACTGGCCTGGAGTGGTGACTGGATTTTTCTTTTTCGGCGGATTGGGAGTTTTTATTTCCGGTTTCGGACTCTTAGTTTGCTCCTCCCTGTCCTGGTGTTCTTTTGGCGCTAAATATTTTGAGCCTTCGGCTTCTTTTCACTGCACCTCTACTATTATTGGATTTTCTCCTTGCAATACTAGGGGAAGACAACTCCACCGATGTTCTTGGAATTTTAAAACATCGACCCTCTCTTCGGGTGCCATGGCTTGCATCCGAGCCAACACCTCGGCGTAAGATCTCGCACCTCAGAAAATGTCATCCGAGGGAAAATTCTCATGTTCAAACCTTTTTATCCCGCAACTGGCTAAGTGATTACTTACGACCCTCTATGGATCATGCTTTTTGAATTCTACATGAACCAATTTCAGGTCCTCCAGGGCTGTTGCCTCCACTTTAGCATGCCCGAAATCTAATAAAGAATATGAATTTAAATGAATAGGAAAAGGTGGCCATACCTTCTTAGAATATCCTTTTAGTTCCTTTTTTACGCCACCGATTACGGTTTGTCTAGCAATCTCATGACAAGCCATCCTATCGGGTATGAATAAAGGCAAGGCATTCAGAGGAACAAAAGCGTTGAAAACCCTGAGATATGAAAATTCTGCCTCCACATACCAATCTGCTATACTGCTCAGATTTACCGCGATACTGTCTGAGATCCTGGGTGGTGGGTGGCCAAAGATAGTGACATGCAACAGTACCATTACCCAGTTGAAGATTTCATACACAAAATCTGAAGCTTTGTCTTCCCACAGCTTTGAATGGTAGACGTGGATGGGCTCAGCCTCCGATGGAGTCCATCTCCAACTCATTAAGGGAAAATGCGTCAAAAAACACACGGTGTCCATGATATACGCGGACATAAAGAATGAAGCCATCTTTCCGCTCTCCCTCTACGCTCGATACTCTGTAACTCGACTGGTCAAACTATCAGACAACATTTTAGCCCAGTCGAAGGAATAGCCTTCGACGACTGTGTGAATTAGAGGCACCCACTGAAGGAAAAAATATGTGGTGTCCTCTCTACCATATAATCTGCAGGTCATCATAGTGATCTATTTGAACTGTGGTTCCCGAGAGGCTATTGAATATATACCGTTACTGTCTGCCCTGAACTTCGCAGGGTGTGAAACCCAATCTTTGGTTAAACTAGACATAGTTTTGTCGTATTGCACACATTCCTTTTGTTTAAAATTCTCCAGGAATTCGGCATTGTAAACAAAGTTCGACGCGGCTGTCAACTTGTACATAACCTGCAATTGTTCGGGCCTGAGAGTCCCAATGGTGACCCTCTGCTCGTTGATGATGGTTCTGGTTGGTATATCTACATGGTCTAATGCCCACCGGACCATATCGTAATAAGGGAGCAGACGTGGCCTAGCCGCCACTTTATGCATTTGAGCCTGAACGACAATCTTATACTTCGTGATCAGGTCGTCTTTTTCATTTCCACTGGAATCGTCCGAAATATCTACCAATTCAGACTGTAGAACCTCAGGAATATGTAACCAGGTCCTGATAGAGTCGACACTTCGAGGTGAAGTATCAGAAACGTTGCCTGAACCTTGTCCTGAAACCTCAACAGTGGCTTTAGAAGCTTTCCGCGGGGCCATGGCGGGGGATTCTACTTTAGCTCTCCTGTGATAAAAATATGTATACATACATAAATTAGTTCGCTCGCGGAAAGTTGGCTCTGCGTAGAATAGAAATGAAATTTGAAACAACAAACAAAGAATCCATGTCTTCCACTATTTAAAATTATGTTGTCCTTAGGGACAGAACGGTCAAATCGTTGTTAAATATAAGTTTAGCAATAAAAACCAAATCCTTACTTGTCAATTCGCCTCATTTCCAATTAATGTCATAAATTTTGACAGCTCGTAATGCAAGTTGGCGCAAGGAAAGTTTAAAATCGCCTCGGAGACTGTGCATATCAATTTTCGTATTAAAACAATGAAAATGTTGGCTCAGTTTGATTAATCGGTCTTTTTTAAACGTTAATTAATCTTTCGACACTCGCCTCATCGGGAGTTTTCACTTTAACCCTTTACACCTCCAAAACCTGAGATTGCGACAATTAGCTTTGATTAATACAAAACGCAACCAAGATTAAATGTTTAATTAATTAGGTTTTTATTTATATCATGACTTCGCAACTTGGAGCTTCGAATGTATAGCTTCTGTGAGGCTCGTATGCCGAGTTGTGAAATCGCGAGATCACGATGAAAAGATTTAATTAAATTGGAGGATAAAACCGGATTAAGTGTTTAATTAATTACGTTTCTAAATTTATTCACGACTTCGCGACTCGGTGCTTTGAAGGTATAACTTTTGAGGGAAAATACGTCGAGATGTGAATTCCCAAAGGAGCTTAACCACAGCTAAACTTTTTACCTTTAACATTAATCTGGGCTATTAAAACAAGAATCTCGTGGTTTCGGCTATCGGGGTTACGACGGTAAGACTTTTGGAGCTAGCAAATGCTGAGACACGAAATCCCGATGATGCTCGACTGCGGTTTAGAGTATTATTACTCTCGGTAATGATATGGGTAAACGTTTTCAAACTAATTCACCGTTTCACCTCTCGGGAGTTATAAACTATGTGATCTATAACTCCCGACATGTGACATCCTGAGTTTCAAAAGCAGAGACTCGATTAAACGATTAAAAATAAATCTTGCCTTAAGAGTATGATAACCGTCCTTGCTTGCGCGATGAGACCTCTGAGATTTTGGGAAACATATGTAAACCGGTTTTCGATTTCAAACATTAAGATATGAAAATTTAAACAGACTAAAAAAACAAAGGCGGCTCCAACAGTAATCATGAAGGATTTATGAGGCAAGCTCATAAGAGGGGATGAACTCAAAGTTCATAACAAACCTTGAGTTAGAATCAAACATCTCTATGACATCTTCCTCCCACCCCCTCCAAATAGCAACACACACAATTGTTGTGATTTGTAATTGTGATTGGTTCCTTAACAACAATTTTTAATGGAAGGAAAAGGCATATTTCTGGTGTTTGCTCAAGGAACTAGAAGCCACAACAATTGTCCCTTAGTAATGAGATTAGAAGACCGCTTTAAGTTATTTTGGCTCTTGAAGAGGATCTGCAAGCATCTCTCAACAAGTGTGCCAAGTATTTCTTGGACCACACTTGTAGATTCCTTAGTAATGAGATTAGAAGACCGCTTAAAGTTATTTTGGCTCTTGAAGAAGATCTGCAAGCATCTCTCAACAAGTGTGCCAAGTATTTCTTGGACCACACTTGTAGATTATATAGAGATCTGCACTACCCTTTTGACCATGCCCATTCTCTATTCCATTTTATTAGATAAATGGTTAGAAACATGCATATGGTTGCAAGGTATTCACGTATCCACTAATACTTTGAAAATATGTGATTAAAACTTCAAAGTTTGAACATTTTTCATTAGTTTAGTGGTTAATAAGACAAATTGACAATGTCTTGGTGTGATTGCAATTTATTAATGCTGCAAGTGTATGTAATGAGAAGGGATTCTTTTGTTCGATGGTGGAGAAAAAATCGACAAGTAAGAATGCAACAGACTACTTGTGCTCTTTCAAGATTCATTGACATGTTTGTCAACTTCATTATCGACGAGAAGTTTCTATTAACCGAATCGACAATAGACAATAAAGCATTTAGAGAGGATTCAAATTGGGCATTTAAACTTATGAGAATCCCATTTGTAGACTGCCTAGTTGCGACAGGTGACATCAATGACGACCTTCAAAAGGCAGGGAATGCTCTCGTGTCTACCCAAGTTATTATAAAAAATGATCACTGAATTAGAGGAAAGACATTAGTTGTTCAAGTTAGTGATCTCCTTGAGAGAGGAGGCAAAGAGCTCAAAGTTGTTTATATGCCCCGAAATGTCAGACACGAAATAGACAAATTAGGTAGGAGAGTGGTTATATTGAATGGGAATGATGAAATAATGAACATAGAAGATAATTTAAGGTATGTGACACTAGCTGCAATGGAGAATGGAGGAAAAATTCAAGAGACATGCATGGTGGTATACAATGGGGAATCATATGAAAAATATGTGTGAAGGTTTAGGACAAGGACATTTTTGAGGGGATACCCACCATTTTTCTTGGGGCATATAGGGAAATATTCGCTATACTACGCCCATGAGGGCCTATATCAAGAAGGTTTGTTAGTATCCATCCTACTGTTGTGATTGTTGAGGTGTTTGTTTTCATTCATGGGGTCTTCTTCTTGTCCATGGTTATCATGGGTTGGAGAAATCAATGAGGACATGCTTGATTGGATCCATGGGGGGAAGGGTCACAATGGATTGACTTATTTTCAATGATGGGATGTTATGTGTTGTTGAGAAAGCATTCTAGTGAGTATGATTGTGGGTCATACTGTTTAATTGGGCTTGTGGGAGCCGAGTTATTTGTATTGTTGTCGGGATGTCGAGAGGCTATTTCAATGGAATGACATAGGTGTTGGAGATCAAGGGGGACTAGAATCTTAGAGTGCTTACACTATATTTTCTATGAGGGCAAGTCAATGGAAAATTTAAAGAAAAAAAGTTGGGACTTGGGCCTCTTTTGTCCAGAAATGGAACCTAAGAAGTTGAGTAAAGTCGTAGTTTAGTAGCTTGTTGCTCTACTAAAAATAGAAAATCCTAGGTCCTCCTCTGAGAGTTTGTAATAAATCTGTAGTACTTCTTTGTGTTCATCTCCGAGCGCAGTGATATAGATAAAATGTTTGTCTACGTGGAACTTCACAAATAGCATGAACATGTGCAGGGTGTTCGACGTTATACGAGGGACAGCCTCAATAGCCCTCTTTAATTGCAGGTAGTAGGTGTGGAACACCATGTTTGATTGCCATTGTTTTCCCATATCGCTTGAATACCATAGAGAAGTAAACTTCGCGGCTAAGGGTTCAGATGGCTGTAGTTCAAGGAAAGTCTCACCTTCTGGCATCTCCCAAGCTATGAACGCGATGAGGATTAGCAACCAACTAAAATGGAACTTTTAGCCCTAATCCTGAGCTTCATGACAGTCTTGGTCTAACTGGTTCTCTAAGTATTTTGCACAATTCATCTGTATCCCCTCCATGCATTTCCCCGTGAGGTCAACAACAAACCCTGTGACCTGCGTGGGTTTATTCTTCCGGACTAGCTTATTAGCAATCAACTAGAAAGCAAGGTGCACTGCGCCTGGATGGAGGCTACCTTGTATCCTTGCTTCCCCTTATCCACATAGTCATATGTATCTTTAATCTTTTGCACAAGGGCATGGTCTACAACCTTCTCTGGGTAAAAGTCTTGTGGGTTTGGTCCCTACATGCTCAATCCGGTGATTCGATGGATCAACGTCGGATCGATAGTGATGCATCTATCTAGCCACAAATAACTGCCATGGAAGCTCGACAGCAGGATCTTAACGCATGTGTTAACCTCCTGGTGCCTTCCAAAATGGGGTATTTTAATCACATTCAGGATGGTGTACTGCACAAGGTCCATAGTCCATGGTTGGGGGATTATCCTCGACTTCTTCCCCTTTGCCCTAGTCAAATACCTGTGAGGAGCGAGCATACTGAAGTTCTTGCGATCCCCTAGGTTAAAGTCGTCGATCTTTAGTGTCATGATCTTATATGGTTGAGGCTTGTCTGTGCGTATCCCCTTCGGGAGGTACACAGTGACCAAGGTGTAGTCGAAGTCCCTGGGGACACTATCACGATTCACTGCGCCGGCCAGAGGTGGGATGTAGTCGGGCATGATGGAAGGGATTAACTTTGCATTTTCCAAGTCATCTCGATGCTTAGTTATTTTCTCATTTGCAACTCGGGATGGTTTGGATCCGCAAGCATTCGAAGGGGAGGCTTGTACTCCTCGCGTTAATGAGGCTTGAACTCTTATGGACATCACTCTCTCTGCCATTAGATCGATTAAAATTTCCTCTACCAACTTTTCCACAGTGTTGAGCTCGTCCAACATGCATGCTCGAGATTAGATATCTTAGGCTGATGAAAAATTTCTCAATGCAATAGAATGGATGGCAAGGTCTCAATAAGCACAACACGGTAACAATGAGTTCTCTTGTTGGCTCGGATACAATTCACAAAAGTGTGCTCAGTGCAACAGTCGAAAGGATAAGTAGGAAACGATGTAACAAATCCTTCCAACGGAAAAGAAGCCTTCATCAATGTAGTTTTGTCTGTTACGGCACGGTCCCAACGGTCCAATGGCGAGATTTCTGATCATAATTTTTGTTCTAACCGTTTAGGAACGTCGATCTAACGGCTATAATGCCTCCAACATTCATATCACTTTTCCATGGCAAAGTGCCAATCTGAGTTTCTATGATATTCCGATGAAGTTTGAATTCTGGAGACCTTCCTTTTGCGAAGTCTTCTCTGGAACGTCCTGTAATTTCTCCCACTTTGCTTTCTTCTTGCTGTGCTTTCTAGCCTTCTTCCCTGTGATTTGCATTACTGGGTTCCTCTTCCCATTCTGATTCTTATGTCTTCTTGGCATAGTAACTTAGCGTTGTTGATGGTCTTTCCTAGGGTTCACAACCAATATTTATTCTTTGTCTGGGGTAGGTGCTCTACTCTCTTGTACAGACAGGTGTTTCAGGTTTTCTTGTGTTCTTTCAACTTTGACATCCATATTTCTAGTCCTCAGTAGCTTCAAATGGTTTTCTTGTTCTTCTAGTAAGTGTGTTATTCTCTTATCCATGAAGTCCCTTAACTCTTGCTTTTTCTGTTCTAAAGCTTCCTCTTCTTGTTTTCTTCGGATCTGATCTTTCTCAATTCAGGTTTTTCCTAGTAACATAACAAATGGAGAGTTGTTCTCAATAAATTTAACAACCTCAAATTCTTCTTCTGTCGAAGTTCCATGAGAACTCATAGGCGTCTGGGTAAGTCTTCCACATAGGGTTATCAACTTTCTTCTAAATAGTCCTATTCCTCCCAATGAAGGAATCATAGCAAGATTTCTTAAAATTTCCCCAAGTTCTTTCTGTCATAATATTCACCTATGTTTCCTCATCCAGGACACAGTCTATGTCGAAGTCTCTTATTCTTGTTTCTATGCACTCTTTATCTTGAAATATCTCTGATAAGTTGATATCTTTGTGGTCATTCCTTTCATTTGTAGTAATACAGTCTCTGATTCTTTCTGGGGTTCTGCCATGGTCTCAGTTTCTTGGTCTTTCTCAAGGTTTTCTTGTCTCATATTCATTCTTTCAACCTTAACAATCATTTTAGGGTAATCTAGAACATCATGGTCCATAGCTTTACAACAAAGACAACTAGGTCTTCTACCAGGGCATGCCTTAGCAAGATGTCTCGGTCTTCTGCAACTATAACAAAGTGTTAATCCTCGCTTTCTCTTAAATGATCCCCAGCCTTTATGGTACTGCGCACTAGGATCATGGTAACTAACCTACAGAAAATTCTTCCTAGGATCCTGCATCCATTTGTTAGTCCAAACATTCTTTATATGCATAGGAATAACATATCTTTCATTATTTCTATCAGATATACTCACATCAAACCTTCTTTCTTCTAATTGTGCCTTAGTTTTCAGATTAGGACAAAATTGATCAAACATACCTAGATCCATACTATTGAAGAAAAAATTTCCACTTATCTTACCTTTAACAGAGCACAAAGCTTTCAGATCTTACCTCTTTTCCTTATATCTGCCTCCTTTCTTAGCATAGAGCTTCGCAAGTCAAGTAGAATACTGCACCCTAAAGCAACAGATCTACGCACATAGATTTATTTCTTTTCCTCAGTTCCCAACAATCACAGTTTCAGGTCCCGGCAACAGAAGCATTTGTTGGCACAGGGGCAGACCAAGGGTTCAACGCTTCAACAACGCACCAACAAAACCCTAACTACCGACCCTTTCGGCAACACCTGCGAAGCAGATGAAGTCTCACCTGAGGTAGAGGAAGGGGTGGTTGCAAGACTCCAGTGTCTGCAACCTTAGCTGGGGCACAGATATGTGATTACAATACTCTAACAAAGCACTCAACAATTGTCATTCATTAGTACTTAACCATTGTCTACAGCGCAGATAAACCCTAATTACAACACAACATAGTATTCAACAAGATTCAATACATTCAAGTAATAAGCACATCAACATAGACTAGATCTAGCATCTCATTCGCATCATTAGGCAATAAGCTATCATATTCATCTAAGTATACGTCATTGCACTAAGCATTAATCATATGAACCATAAAACAACCATAATGCACAAAGAAACCATGACACAGGATATACGTGGTTCACCCCCAGCCTGGGGCTACGTCCACCAACTCTTCGTCTTCTTTATTATCTTTTGTCGATCATCTACATGCACAGAGCCATAAGGTCTTACTCCACATAAGATAGGAGATCTGCACGTACCTTTCCAGATCCTCCTTCCCTGATCTAGGTTACAACACAAAGCCTTTACACAATCTCTTACAGCCACTTGCACTTAGCCTTGCAAGTCTCATACAGTATGCACACAACATTTACAACTATCACTTGTAATTAGCACATTGGCATTTACTTGCCCTTTTGCACTTAGCATCACACACTTGCACACACACTACTTACATCGTCTAGCTTTCTATTTATACATTACAAACACCCCATACCCGTTACATAAGCCCAAAACCCAAAAATGGCCTAAAAAGGGGCTGAGATCCCGCGATCTCTGCTTCAACTTGCGCTCTGCCTTCAACAACCTGTCGAAGTCCCAAAATAGGTCAAATCTGACCAAGGATCTCCAAAACGTGGTCAAGGGCCAACAATCTTTCACTCTTAATTGGACCTGTGATTCTGTTGTTCATTATTTACAAGTAAGTTTTGATACCATAGTTTCATTCATATTCGCTCTTTGCTCACTGATTTGTTGCTTGTTGCTTGCTTTTGTTTGCTTCAACTTTGCAAGGTTGGGGTCTTGCGCCGGCAGTTGGAGCTATTTTTTACACTTTCCAGGGTTTAGGTCTTGCACCATGTAAGAATGTTTAAGTATTTATTCATCGTTATTATCCTGCAGACTTTCCTGCTCTTAAATTTTCCTCCGATTTTTCCCCCAGGCTCTGCACCATGTGCATGCCAATGTCGTTGTCACAACTTTGGTTGTCATTTTTTATAGAATTACAAATCCCGGTCCTTTTTTGTATGTGACGAAGTGGAAATCTAACGCCTCAATTGAATAATGAATTATTTATCCTTCACACCTTTCCCTAAAAAATGTTCCTAGCTTGCCCGGGAATGAGTACCTACCTATCCTGTATGAGAATCAAACCCGTGTCTTTCACATGAAAAAAACAGCGTATGGTGCAACACAATTCCTATTCAATTGTGTTGCACAATTCCATGATTTAGGAATTTACAAATTTAGTAGGTATGGTGCAACACAATTCCATGTCTTCCTACATAATAACTTATCTTCATGTCAACTGTGTCTTTTGTGCTGCTACATGGAAATAAATAGAACTGTATTTATTTTTTTACATGTCTTTCTATGTATCAACTTACCTTCATTTCCATTGCATTTTCTGCATTGTTACATTTAAAGAAACAAATTAGTTGGACAAGAGGATGAAATCGTATATGCCACAACAGAGGAAGCTGAAGTACAATCTTCGAAAAGGTATGCCAATTGTGATAGTAAATAAAACACACAAAACGAGTAGGTGGATAAAATGTTGGACTAGAAAACGATGATTTGGAAACAATGGGCCTTTGTTGAGACTTCCTTCTTTCGAAAATTGCCTTCCCCTTTTCTATTTTCCCACTCTCTATTATCCCTTTTTTTTCCGTCTTTTATACTTAACTGAATTCCCCTTTGTTTTTCCCCTCTACTTTCCCTTTCTGGTTACTTTACTTAGTCGTTTTTCTAAAAATGTCTAGGTGCACAGGGTGGCGGACTCACGAGTTCACATTTCTACTCATGCTTCTATATCACGAGTGCAACCAACCGCTTCATCATTCCATACTTAACGACTTTTTTTATCGCGGGTTCCCAGATTGGCAGGCTCAAAATTGTGCTTATATTGTTCTGTGTCCTGCAAACAACACTCAAAGTTTCGCGATATACAAATTGACAGACAGACTCTCGGGTTGGCGGGCTCAAGATTGCAATTCTATTGTTCAGTGACCTACAAACAACTTCCGAAGTTCCGCGATATACATATTGGTCGTCGGACTCTCCCATCATTCCCTGTTTCGTGTTAGACATTTTTCCACTCAAAATTTCTGAGACATACAATTTGACACCCTATTTCATACTCCATCCCCTTCAAGCCTATATGTGACACACGTTTAGATTTAAATTGATTCTTTTATATCACGAGTTCGATCGGCCGCTTCCCCGTTCCATACTCAACTACTTTTTCGATCGCGGGTTCCCGGCCAGGCAGGCTCAACATTGTATTTCCATTGTTACGCCCCCTGCAAGCAACACCCGAACTTCCCCGATATACAAATTGACAACCAAATTCCCCTTTCTTTTTCTCCTCTACTTTCTCTTTATAGTTATTTAGTCATTTTTCCGAATATGTCTCATGCTTTTATATCACGAATATGGCCGACCACTTTCCCATTCCATGCTTGGCCACTTTTTCCATTGCCGATTCCCGGGCAACCCTGCTCAACATTGCACTTCCATTGTTCAATGACCTACAAACAAGACCCATAGTTCTGCGATGTACAAATTGACCGTCGAAGTCCTTCATCATGCCCTCTTTCGTGTTACATATTTTGCAGTCAAAAGTTTGGAGACATACAATTTGACCATCGGGCCCTCACGTCTCCTGGGTATAACTTGTGACCCTGTTCACGAAATGTCCAATGCTTAATCGCTCTTCACCATCCCTGCCACCTTGACACTTCTTTCTAGATATGCAATTATTAAGCTTTAATGTTAATAACTCATCATGTAGGAACCATTAAGATTGTCAGTAATGTCCGAAAGGCTGGAGGAGATCTGCCATTAATACGAATTAAACCAAGATTTGTAGAGGGCTATATTATCCCTTCCGAGTTTTCATTTCAAGCATCATGGAATATCTTTCGTGCATTGTCTAGTTGGCGGCTTCACGAAATCTCCAATCCTTAATCGCTCTTCGTCGTCCCCACCACCTTTGCACTTTTTTCTAAGTATGAAATTAGTAAGCTTTAATGGTAACAACTCATTATGCAGGAACCGTGGAAATTGACATTAATCAGCGAAAGACTCAAGGATATCTCCCATTGATACACATTAAACCAAAATTTGCGGAGGGTTATATTATCCCTTTTGAGTGTTGATTTCAAACATCATCTGGAGAAAGCAGACATTCTCATCAACTTATGGTAGCAGCTTGACAACAGTTATGTCCAGATACAGTAAACACCTTCAGGCATGATGACCAAAACTTCTAGTGGTCCAGGGCATATTCTTACTACTCATCTCCTTCCGCCCAGAAGCAAGTAAGGAGATGGTCCCTTGCTGCTTCGAGAGATATATTTCAAGCCAAAGAATTCCAAGGCAACCCCCCTGCTCAGACAACCCCTCCTGCATTGATGGAAGACACAAAGGTTGATGCGGTCGATTTCCAACCGAAAGAAGATGATTCGATGGACGATGATACGACGATGTATGATGGCAATACAAATGTTGTTCCCAGTCCTGCACCCAAATTGAAATCCACCATAATGGGGGGCACTTCTCAGCTCCACGATGGCGACCCTAACAAGACCAAAAGAAGCAGTTTCAGAAAAGAAACCAACGATGAATGCAATATCCTCTTTGTAACTCAAGAGTTTGAGTCTCTCAACTTGGATGACGGTCCTTGCCCTCATAGATGTATCCTTTCCTTCCATTTTTAGGGTTTTGGACCGGGTTTGGATTTGTCCCTGCTCCAGGCTGTGTCCCTGAAGTCTTTGATTGTAAGGAGATGGTCTCTTGGTGCGTCGAGAGATATATTTCAAGCCAAAGAATTATTCGATTGGGGGACCAATCTCCTGTTCTCTTGAGATGCAATTAACATATTAGGGGCTAAGGACCAGAACTCCCAGTGGAGCAAGGCCTATTCCTTCTACTCATCCCCTTCCACCCAAAACGAAGTAATTTGGACCTATGGAATTGCTCATGCAGCTTGTATCCCTTAAGTCTTTGCCTGTAAGGATGTGGTCTCTTGGTCCCCTTCTGCCCAGAACGAAGTAATTTGGACCTCTGGAATTGCTCGTGCAGGTTGTGTCCCTGAAGTCTTTGACTATAAATAGGTGATCTCTTGGTGCGTCGAGAGACCTGTTTCAAGCCAAAGAATTATTCCACTGTTGAACCACTCTTGTTTCTTTGTCACCTCAGATTTTCAACAAGATGTTGAGATTTCTGTAGCCAACATTGACCTTCAGAGGAGAAGACTGCGAGTTCCTAAAAAAGCATGATAATCAGTTTTGTATGCATGTTCAAGAGCTTGTTGATGCCTCCTGCATGTTATCGCAATATATGAACAACACATAATTTTATACATGTTTTTTTCTCCTGTAACTCCTCTACCTGTATTTATGGAAAATATGTTCAATGCTTTGATGCAAAGAACTCAGTCCAATGTCTATGGATAAATATATAGTACCCACTATTTTTTTTGTAGATTTACTATTAAAAATTTACCTTGGAATCTTGGTTGTTGCTTCTTTGTTGGATTTAACACCTCTTCTCATTTGCATGGTTCGATAGTCTCGTAATTTTTAAATATTGTATTGGCTCAGGTAATTTGATCAAATATGGGCCATTGAACAGTTATATGAAAATGCATTATGTTGATCACATGAGGCTTCTATTGAAACATAAATGAATTTCACACAGTTTGAAATCAACATTCAATTCCATTCATAATGTAGATAGAACATAGCAACACTAGTTCACGATGTCGGAGTTGGGGCCCTGCCCAAGAAGTTTTGTTTTATTGGTTGTCCTTACTTTGGCCTCTATTTTAGCACTTTACTTTATTAATGAAATTACCAAATTTCTTCTTCGCAAATATTTTGAAATAAATAAATAATAATAATATGTGCTAGTTGAAGTCAAATGGGGCTATGAAATCAACCACAATATTAAATATTGTATTGGCTCAGGTAATTTGATCAAATATGGACCATTGAACAGTTATATGACAATGCATTATGTCGATCACATGAGGCTTCTATTGAAACATAAATGAATTTCACACAGTTTAAAATCAACATTCAATTTCATTCGTAATGTAGATAGAACATAGCAACACTAATTCACGATGCCGGAGTTGGGGCCCCGCCCAAGAAGTTTCTTTTTATTGGTTGTCCTTACTGTGGCCTCTATTTAGCACTTTTACTTTATTAATGAAATTACCAAATTTCTTCTTTGCAAATATTCTGAAAAAAAAAAAAAAGTAATATGTGCTAGTTGAAGTCAGATGGGGCTATGAAATCAACCACAATATTAAAATTCAAGTTCATCATTGTTATACTTACGATCAAGTTGACAGTACAATAAGTTCATTTCTAGATATGCAATTATTAAACTTTAATGCTAACAACTCATCATGCATGAAATTTAATACTTAAAATAATATTCCAAAGCATTAAACAATGTAACAAAAAACACAATACTCCCACAGGTTGCAATAAAAACAAATCTTCAACAAAGCATTGGCTAACACACCCCAGTCACCTGAAATGACCAATAGCACAATCTACGAAATTGACCTCCCTATTATTGAATCAACAAAGATGAATATTATGGGATTAGATAAAAAAGAATTGTGTTTGGGAATTGATTTGGAAAAACTTGTTACTTATTCTACTTTTTTTAAGGCCTTATCACAGTAAGAATGCAAACTTATCATAACCCATTGTTATCTACAAAAGATAAACATCAATAGCGCCTAAATCAACTATATATAGTTATAGCCAAAAATCAAGTTATAGTTTATATTTGCATTTGCTCACACCCTTTTTAATGATACACGCACATTATAAAACGAGTATGTGGATAAAACATTGGACTAGAAAATGATGATTTTGCAACAATGGGACTTGTTTGAGACCAATTCCCGCTTATGAAAATTGCCCTCCGCTTTTCTATTTTCCCACTCTCTTTTATCCCCTTCTTTTCTCTCTTCTATACTTAACTGAATTCCCATTTCTTTTTCCCCTCTATTTTCTCTTTCTGGTTACTTAGTCGTTTTTCTGAAAATGTCTAAATGTGCGGGTTGGCAGACTCACGGGTTCACATTTCTACTCATGATTTTATATCACGATTCCGACCGACCGACCACTTCCCCATTCCATATGTAGCCACTTTTTCGATCATGGATTCCTGGGTAGGCGGGCTCTAGATTTCACTTCCATTGTTTCATGACTTACAAACAACACCCGGACCTCCGTGATATACAAATTGATTGCCAGACTCCCATATTATCCCCTCTTTTGTGTTACACATTTTGCACTCAAAAGTTTCGAGCCATACAATTTGACCGTCAGGGCCTCACGTCTCTTGGGGAACACTTGTCACCCTATTTTGAAGCCCGTCTGACTGCTTTCCATACTTGGTCATTTATTGAAATCTCTTTCGTGGATCCTTGGGTTGGGGAGTTCACGAAATCTCCAATTCCTAGTCATTGTTTCATGTGCCCGCCACCTTCACACTTCTTTCCAAGTATGCAACAACTAAGGTTTAATGCTAACAATTCATCATGCAACAACCATAAAGATTGTCATTAATAAGCAAAAGGCTCGAGGAGACAGTCACACTGACTATCCCTACTCAACTTGTCCAGAAACATGTAGAAAAGATCTTGCTAGGTAATGGGATATCTATTACAAATTTCAATATATTACCGAAAACGAGCCTGACCTACTGTTTCCCTATTCCATACTTAGCCACTTTTTTGATTGCAGGTTCCCGGACAGGCAGGCTCAAGATTGCGCTTCCAATGTTCCACGACTTGCAAACAGTACCCGGAGTTCCGCAATATACAAATTGACCGTTGGACTACCCCATCATGCCCTCTTTCGTGTTACGCATTTTGCACTCAAAACTTCTGAGACATACAATTTGACCGTCGGGCCCTCACCTCTATTGGTTATACCTTGTAACCCTATTTTGAAGCCCGACCAACTGCTTTCGATAATTAGCCATTCCTTAATTTCTCTTCCGCGTCCCTGCCACCTTCGTACTTCTTTCTAAATATGCAATTATTAAGCTTTAATGCTAACATCTTGTCATGCAGGAACCATAAAGATTGTCATTAATGAGTGAAAAGCTCGAGGAGATCTCCCAGACTTCCTCGATATACAAATTGACTTCCAGACTCCCACATCATCCCCTCTTCTGTGTTACACATTTTGCACTCAAAATTTCTGAGACATACAATTTGACCGTCGGGGCGTCACGTCTCCTAGGGAACCCTTGTCACCCTAGTTTGAATCCCATCCGACCGCTTTCCATACTTGGTCATTTCTTGGAATCTCTTTCGCGGATCCTCGGGTTGGCGGGTTCACGAAATCTCCAATTCCTAGTCACTGTTTCCCATGCCCACCACCTTCACACTTCTCTCCAAGTATGCAATAACTAAGGTTTAATGCTAACATTTCATCATGCAACAACCGTAAAGATCGTCATTAATAAGCAAAAGGCTCGAGGAGACAGTCACATTGACTATCGCTACATAAATTGTCCAGAAACATGCAGAAAAGATCTTTCCATGTAATAGGATATCTATTACAAATTTTAATATATTAGCGAAAACGAGTTCAACCTACCATTTCCCTATTCCATACTTAGCCACTTTTTTGATTGTGGGTTCCCGGATAGGCGGGCTCAAGATTGCGCTTCCAATGTTCCGCAACCTGCAAACAGTGCTCAGAGTTCCACAATATACAAATTGACCGTTGGACTGCCCCATCATGCCCTCTTCCGTGTTACACGTTTTGCACTCAAAACTTTCGAGACATACAATTTGACCATCAGGCCCTCACCTCTCCTGGTTATACCTTGTAACCCTATTTTGAAGCCCGACCGATCGCTTTCGATAATTAGCCATTCATTAATTGTTCTTCCCCGTCCCCACCACCTTCGTACTTCTTTCTAAATATGCAATTAGTAATCTTTAATGCTAACAACTCGTCATGCAGGAATCGTAAAGATTGTCATTAATGAGTGAAACGCTCGAGGATATCTCCCATTAATACACATTAAACCAAGATTTGCGGAGGGTTATATTCTCCCTTCCAATTGTTCATTTCAAACAACATGGAATGTCTTTCGAGAGGTCGTCGGGTTGGCGGATTCACAAAATCTCCAATCCTTATAAATTGCTCTTCGTCGTACCCGCCACCTTCGTACTTCTAAGTATGCAATTACTAGTATTTAATGCTAACAACTCATCATGCAACAGCCGTAAAGATTGTCATTAATGAGTGAAAGGCTCGAGGAGATCTCCCATTCACACACATTGGACCAAGATTTGCAGAGGGTTATATTATCCCTTCCAATTGTTCATTTCAAACATTGTCTAGAGCAAACGGATGTTCTTGTAAACTTATGATAGCAGCTCGACAACAGTTCTATGGAGATACAGTGAAAATCTTCGGGCATGAGGACCAAAACTTCCAATGGTCCATGGCATACTCTTACTATTCAACCCCGTCCACCTAGAACAAAGTAATTTGGACCTTTGGAATTGCTCGTGCAGGCTGCGTCCCAAAAGTTTTTGACTGTACGGAGGTGGTCTCTTGGTGCGCCGGAACATATATTTCAAGCCAAAGAATTATTCCACTACGAGACCACTCTCATGTTTCTTTGTCACCTGAGGTCTTCCGCAAGATGTTAAGATTGTCAGAGACAACATTGACCTTCAGAGGAGAAGATTGCAAGTAGTTCCTAAAAAAACATGATAGTGGGTTGGACCTCTTACCCGAGTTCTAGGAAGACCCGACAACAGTTCTTGAATATATCACAAATTCACATTTTAGTTCTTTTAGAAATCCATTTCAGGAAATTGCCTAGTTGTTTACAAAAATAACGGGACAAGAATCCACAACAAACATTTCTCGCATGGTTCTTTATATTTTGTATTTCACAGTCAAGGAACAAGCCATTTTTTATTGGGGAAAGCTAATTTCCATTGAAATCTGTTCTCAATTGTCACGATTCAAAGAAGAGAAGAAATTGTATATGTCATCCTACTTGGTTTTCGTGATAGCGCATTGCTATCTGTTTTCAAAATTGTCTCTGTCCAAGAAGGTAAACTGTGAATTCGACCCAGTAACTTTCTGGTACCAGGCCTTGTGGAGGAACAAGGCCTCCCATTGTTTTTATGAGGTTTTTAATGACTTTGTCTCAGTTTTCAAAGATTTATTGTTAGGAAAGGATGCTCCCCGGATGTCTGACCAGACAACCAAGTTTTTGGACAGGAAGGGGACACTTGAACAAATGGAAAATTACAGTGTAATAATGACTTTTGGCTCCAAGGAAAATCTTGCTTTCCTTCCATGTCACATTACGAACAAGGTGCTTGTTACAGAAATAGCAAGACAATAGAACTACTGATTGCATTTTTTCCATGAGAAGAGAAAAAAACAATTCATTCCTCTTCCTTGGAAAGTCAGGGACTTCGTGTTCAGGAGTGTCAACAAGATTGACGAATTTGCAGGCCATTTCAACAACTTGAACCTAAGATATGCTGAAAGGCTAAGAGGGTTCGACCCTAATGTGATTTTTCTAGAACATTTACTAACAGTTCATGTCAACAACTCTTTTATCCATACATGCCTGAACGAAGACATAGACAATGACGACAACACTCCTGCTCCTCACGATGGCGATATAGAGACATTGCAAAGCACCATTGAATTGTACAAACAACAGAGAAAAGGCCCCAATGAGAAGAGTGTCTAATCCCCGGCTAGCACTCCCAAGAGTATGACATCCCGAAGCATCGCTCCAACGGCCCACCCCAGTAAGAAAGCAACCCATAATTCTTCAAACGAAGGAGGAGATAAAAACCCTCATCGTGGTAAAATTGATAGTTCTCACAAGCTTCCTGTGAGGAAGAAGAGAAAAAATGTTGTAGGGCAAGCGAAAGAGCCTGAAACTAAAAGTGAGGACATGGAAGTTGAGAGTGATTTGGATAACATATTATGCAATGTTGATCAGCCCGCAGATGCGATCCACCATAGTTCCATGATGGAAATAGCTAAGACCGAGATTTTTGACGAAGATGAATCCTTCGTATTCCAAAGCGTTGTTTTTTACAGTCAATCTAAAAATTTAATTATTGAAAAGAGAGATGTAAGAAATAAGAAAGAGAAATCTCGTTCAGAGATTCACCTTAGGAACATGCAGCCGTCCCAAATCTCTCGACTTCACTGAGCAACCGAAGATGCTCTTGATGATTCCATTGGAGGCATTGAAGCGGAGAATGCCAGGCTGGAGGACCGAATCAAGGAATTGGAGGAAGCTTTGATTCCTATCCCATTGCTTGCTAGTCCTTTAGCAATAACCATGCCTGCCACCCTTGCAACTAAGTTAAAAGGATCCTCCAACCTCCTCACATCATGTAGAGGCTATGTGGAGAAGAATATCAAGAAAAGAATGGAGTTAATTACTCAAGCTTGGGAAACATCACAAAATATAGCTTCCCTTGGAACGAGGGCACATGCTTTGCACGAACATTTGCAGGCGAATTTAAAAAATGAAGAGCGTTTCTATCTAGAGACGATCATCTCTTTTGGCAACCATGTCACCAACATGTCAGATCTGAGAAGAAGATGAGAAGATCTCCCCTCCCCAAACCGGATCAAACAATTAAAAACATGTTGGAAAGAGAAAGTTAAGAACCTACATCTCATTATCGAATCATGTGAACAAGCCATGTCAGAGAAAAAAGAATTATTTAGAACGCTGACCGAAATAGAGTTAGCTGGAAGTACCAACGAGGTCCAAGACCCCAACTTCATCATCAAGTCCTTGTCTTTAACCAAGCAAGCCTTCGATGAACAAGTTGATATTTTAAAGGGGTTGTCTTTAGAAAAGTTTTACGACATCCTTGAATATGGTCAAGATGACGTGGACAACTGGCTAGTGGACTATTTGACACAAAATGAAGAAATTGAACATGCTTTGCGTAATCTTTCATTCGGTCTAAGGGAATTAGCAAAAGAGTTTTTCAATATAAAAATCTGGGATGAGATCAACATGGCCCCCATGAGAAGCTACATTGAAGAATGGCTCCAAAGGGCAATCGACAAGCTCAACAACGAAGGGAAACAAACGATTGGCACAATTCCAGTGGTTGTCGACGAGAGCAATAAAAAAACATCAGCAAGCAAATAGAAAAGGGAGAAATAGATACCATCATAGTAAGTCTATACTGATCACATCTTGCTTTCTTTATTAATCCAGTTATTCCACCTCTTTAAATAGAAATGTCTAACCAAACACTGATAACCTCCAATTTCTTTTTTTCAAGTTTTGCTCTCTACCGTCACCCACTTCTTCTTTCTACAGTCTTATTTCTTGTACTTATTTCTTTTATGGTCTGCGAAAGCCTCAATCCTAGTCTATATGACAAACACATTTAAATTTCCAGAAATGTGTAACAAACATTATTATTTTTTGATAAATTTCAAAGAAAACTACTTTGACAACAATCTTGATGGTGCCTTGTAACCCTGTTTTCGGAATGCAAAATTAGTTCTCTTTATGCATATAAGTCATCTTCTTTTATTTTTATGTGCTCATAAATTTTTATCTTCAACTATGCTGGATGTCAAGAAATTGTGTTTATTTAATTTGAATCTTTAATGTGTGTGATTCCTGGTCCTATTTTCTAGGAACCTTTATTTCAAAACAAAACAAAAAAAAAACATTTTCTATCGTTTTGTATTGCTTCAAGTCATTGTGACGAAAATTCTCTAAGTCCCACATTTGAACTTTACATGCCCTAGGAAAAAACTTAAAGAGGAGTATCACATCTATAAAAAATGCAGTAGGATTGACATCCTCGTTAGGTTGCCGTTTCAGTGTTGATTGATTCAAGGGTTAACGAACGTGTAAATACATCTGCAAGAATATCCGCATAAATAGAAACCTTCAATTTTTTTTATCTTTGCCAAATAAAAACAATCCACTGGATAGACATGTTTCAAATATACCAGTTGGTACTACTATACTGAGATGCCCAATTGGTGCTATACAAAGATGCCATCTTCCTAGAGAGAAATTGCAGATCAACCTCTGCAAATGTATAAGAAAACTAGCAAACACAGAGGGCACACAAGAAGACCAAACAATCTTCGACACTTGACACATTTAATATATATATATATATATATATATATATATATATATATATATATATTTGTTTCTTGTCCACCGCATATAACTTTATTTATTCTAACACATATAGAGATAGAGAAACCAGAGGATCTTTTTAATAGAATGAAATGCATATTGCTTACTTTGTCTATGGGAAAAATTAAAGAAGTGAATATGGAAATTGCACTGAACTCTAGATATTGGGATGAAAGCCACTTCTAAGGAGATCATTATGAATGAATTTCATAAATACATTAAACACATAAAACATACAAGGTAGGAACAATATATCAACTCAGATGTGATGGGGATATCTGTGCTATTTCGTAGCTATCTAATTTTTCACAAAGTCACTTTCTCACTAATTACTTGCTAACCCCATATTAATATAATATTATGATTAACTAATTTGGGACTCTGGTTCTTCGGGGCTCCGGCCTTACTCCCGGAGTGACATTCTCCCGGGGTCATGTAACAGCTTGA
>ML777670.1:534394-549013 GCA_009831015.1 Picea engelmannii
CCTTTTGGGGGGGTGGAGTGGAGACGTCTCAATGTGGGAGGGATGGAAATTTTGAGATATTTGAAGGCTCGCAAGGGGTCCCAAACTGGTAGAGGAATAGTGTAATGTAAATTTAGTAAAGAGTCAAAGGAAGACATCTGTAAAATACCCGTTGGACGAAGTGGTGCTAAGTCTCGATCCAGAGGGGTGGATCGTCCAAAATCCTGTTGCTCTGTGCCTGAAGCTAATCCCGCTGGTGACTGTTGTACCCTCGAAGTAGGTTTGTCCGTTGAGTGATGTGAGTTTGTAGAAGAGGTGGTGGGAGAGGCCGAGGACGAGGGAGAAAGCCTCTGTTATAGATTCTCCGTCGCGTGGAGGCGAGAGTGTGAGGGGCGTCCTCGAAGTGGCTGTGGGTAATCTTTGAGTATATGCCCATGTGCATGACAACGACGACAGCGAAAAGGTATGCCCTCGTAGTTGAGGATTTGAGCCCTAGTGCGTCCCCGGTTCGTGATGTTGAGTTCCTTACGAAGCCCTCCTCTGATATTCAATGGAACCAGGATGCGGGCTAGGGACATCGCCCTCGTCTCCCTGAAGGTAAAATCCGTGTCCAAGTAGTTGCCCAATGTATTCTCTATAGCCTGAAAGACCTTCTCTGACCAAAGATGGTGCGGGAGTTCAGGCATGTGAACCCAGATTGAAAAGGAATCCACTCGCGCGCACACTGCGCCAAAGGTTGGATCCCACAACTTTAGTAGTACAAGGGAGGAATCTATAGACCAACAACGCGAGAGGGCTTAGATTGCTTGAGTTGCATTGGCAAAAGTGATGAGGAACCAACCCCTTGATAAGCGACGAATTTGTGGAGGAGCAGGATGGGCCGAGCCCCAGGTAGTGCGTGCCCAGAGTTTTAGTGTTTTCTCACTAAAATGCCTCTCGTAAACTTTCCCTACCATAGATTTATCCGCAAGCTCCAAAACTTCCTCCACTGAGAGGTCCTCGCCTAGGATGAGGTTAGAAGAGTCTGATACAACCCCGATGCACTTGTTCCTTTTCCTGCCCCTGTTCGAGGAGTGTGGGTCGGGGTCCTCAATCAAATCGTTGGGGACAACTTCCCCACTGCCACCGTCTTCTAGACAGTCCCAACCATTCAGGTTTGATGGAGGGAGGTATGAGTCGATAAAGCCAACAGATGAACCTCTAATGATGGATTCAGATAGAAGTCCCGAGCCTGCGTCTGGGAAGAAGCAAGAGTCTTGGAGAAGAGGGCCAAGCTGGTGCACATCAAGATTGGGTAGTGCCGCCTCTAGCTCTTCCAAGGGAGGTCCTCTGCAAGAAGGGGAAAAGGGGGGGGGGGGAGATTCAGGAGGAAGAAAGGGAGGGAGGAGGATTGAGGAACCCAGAAGGGATTGAACTCTGGAGGCGAGGATCCAGACATGGAGAGGGGTATAGATCCAAAGGTTGGTGCAGAGTCCGACTGCTCGAAGGAGTTGAAAGGAGGGCTTGGCTGTAAAACCTGGGGGACAGCTGCGAAAGGGGGCTCCCTGGAGAGTAGATGCAGAGGAGTAAGGTCGAGAGAAATGGGAGGAGTCAGAGAGTGAGCCAGTGGGTGTAAGGAGGACGATGCAAGTTCAGAATCCCCCCAAAGAGTATAAACCTCAGAAGTCACCAGGTGCTTGGGGGAGACTGCGTGAGCACTGCCACCTGTCGGGAACCAGGGCAGGGATTTAGCAGGGTCTAGAGTGTAGTCCACGTCCTCTTCATAGGTCGCCATTAAGTTGGTGGGATAGGCGACTGTTGGAGAAGGATCCAACGAGCTGGCAGGGAGCATGAGAGAGATATCGTTTACTACAGGGAGGGGAATTGTCGGAAACGTAGGCTCGTAGTTAGGGTGGGAGAAGAGAGTAACTATGGAGAAAACCACAGTGAGACCGCACCATCCTTTCTTCATAAGGCTTAAAAAAGTTATGTTATAATATATATAATTTATATACATATAAACTATATAGATTATACATAATTTATAAATATGTAAACTAAGTTAATATATTATATACATAGTTTATACATATAAACTATATATACTCTTTTTATATATATATATATTAACTTAATTTATATATTTTTAAACTATATATAATTTATAAATATATAAACTAAGTTAATATAAACTATACATAATTTATATATATATTAACTTAGTTTATAAATATAAATATATAAACTAACTTATATATAAATAAGCTATATATAATATATTAACTTAATTTATATATTTTTAAACTATATATAATTTATAAATATATAAACTAAGTTAATATAAACTATACATAATTTATATATATAAACTATATATAATATATAAACTTATTTTATAGTTTCTAAATATAAATATATAAACTAACTTAATATATTATATGTAAAATATACATAGTTTATATTATATAAACTATGTATACTTTATATTTTTATATATAGTAACTATATAATATATTAACTTAGTATATATATATATATATATATATATATATAAAATTATAAAATATGTATGGTTTATATATATAAAAAATATATTAACTTACTTTATATATTTATAAACTATATAATTTATATATATTTAAACTAAGTTAATATATTTGTATCCCATATATATATAAGTGTTTTAGTTCATAAATTTAGTTTTTTATTTTTTTTATATTTTTTCTTATTTTTTCTTAGTTTTTATTAATAGTTTTTATTTTATTTTTATTTTATTATTATTTTTATTATAGTAGTTTTTAAAGTTTTTCTTTATATTTTGTTTTATATAAATTTGCTTTTGCTATTGATTTTTTTTATTTATATATAAATTTGCTTTTGCTATTGATTTTCTTTATTTATTAATTTCAATTGTTTTTTTTTCTTAGTTTTTAAAGTTTTTAATTTATCAAAAGAAATTTAAATTATATTTGTTTTCTAAATATTAAAAAATAATGTTTTTTAAGTATAATTATTTTCTATGTATTGAAGTAAAGGTAAATAATGTTTTAAAAATGATGTTTTTTACTACATTTTAAAAGTATGGAACAATAGTCCCCGAGGTGTAGGACAGTCGATGATGGAGTGTGCTGTTAAAGTCATTCGTTTGAAACCTGTGGGGACAAAAAATCCAGCCATGTTAAGGGTTGGTATGGCTAAGCTCGGGTGCGATCCTCGGGTGATTTTGATGGCTTAGATGCCCCTGAATCGCGGTTTCTCAGCCACAAGTGGCTAGTACCGCAGGTCATGAACAAACTAGCAAACAAACAAAAAAGTATGGAACAATAAATTAATTAAGGAGACACAATTATATGAAAAATCGTAATTTCAAAAAAGTAAATGTAAAAAAATATTTTTAAGATTGAAAGAAGCATGAAAAAATGACTAAAAACACCTTTGAATAATTTTTTTTTTTTTGAAAAATTTGAAAAAACATAAAAAATAAGCATTTAAAAAAATAATGTGGAAACATTGTGGATCGAAAATTTTAAAATATCCAAAAACCATCTAAAAGGGGAGGGGGGTGTTATCGGTAACACCATTTTTTAAAACGAAGTAAAAAACTTGACCCCCCAAAAAATGAGAACTTTGTAGAATTTTCGTTAAATTAAGATTTAGAATAGTGCCTTTCTAGAAATCAACAGTTATGTAAGGTCGCAAGTCTAAGGGTCTTTACTCTATTTAAAAGCTCTCGCTTTTCAAGTGTTTCTTTAAATGCATATTGAATTCGTGACTATGAAAGTTAAAACAAAGCCTTAATATCGATAAATTGAGTGAGTAATATTCTCTACATGTTGATTCTCAATTTTGTTTAACATTTGCATTAGGTAGAGTACGAAATATCTCTTAATTTCCAAAGCTCTTTTCAACTTCAATTTGTGTAAGGGGATTTGACCTTGCAAGCTAATTAGTTTGGTGATTGCTGTCCAGTTTTAAATAAATGCAGTTGCCTTTACTCCTTAGTAGCAACACCATGATTAGTACCAATTTTGCAGTCAAGATGAATTGTGAAGGAGTTCTTGCATGGATTTGCAATTTATAGAAAACCACACAAGCTAGTAAGGTGAGGATGAACTCATAACAAAAATGGGCTTAGAAGTGAGCAACTTTATGATATCCCCCTCCCCAAAACAACAAAACACACACACACATTATTACCATGATTGGTTCCATGCACACCAACCGGATATTTTTTAAAGACTTTGTTAGTTGCTACTGAATGCCCATTTGCTATAGTGTGTCCATTGTCATATAAATTGAACCTCAATCTTTTGGATAAATTGATAAGAATGTATTATAAAGTATATTTGTTTATCATTAGACTAATTTTTGTGTCGGGGAAAGCTCATATCATGTGGGTCCATAGGGCTCATGCTATGCAAGCCCACCATCGTTATAAATGTGGTCAAATGGAGTGACAATACCCGATTAATGGAAACTAATCAGATAAAGTTCATGGAATACCCATTTCATGTGGGTCCATAGGGCTTATGTTGTGCAAAGCCACTATCTTTAAAAATATTGGGTAGATTGGTAGGGCATGATAGGACTATCATTAATTGTAAGAACCGTTTATCATAATATAGGGAGAGTACCATATTGAATGTGATTATGCATGTTAATAAAAAGATAGTGATTTTTACAAAAATTAAGTTTTTTTTGTTAGTTATATTCATGCTCTTGTTGTGTAAATCAGATTTTGTTTTTTGTTGGGTTGATCAAGTTTCACATTCAACACTTTTGTTTATGCATATCTGAAGTTTTTTAGTGTTTCTATATAATTGTACGACAATTTATTTGCGTGTAGTGTTGTGTATGATGTGGATGTAGGTCATGGTATTAGAGCTACACCTCTATGTAGGGAATGGATGGAGAGGGAGTTGTCGAAGGATCTCAGTGGGTGTGATGCCCAAAATACTTTAGATATTGGAGTGATTCATGCCTATGAGAGGCACCATGACTCATGAGAGGTTGTGGGTGAGATATAAATGTAGCTCTAGTTGTTTGAGTGGATTTGTTGTCTGAGATAGGCACAACGAACTTGTGGGAGGTTGATTTCATTGTTGAAGTGTGTTCTAGGGTTGTAGGATGACTACTCTTGGCCTTAGAGAGTGTGAACATCTAGAGGATGTTTCCAACTTTGCATATTGGAAGTTTTGATTGCAGATGTTGTTGGAGGGGATAGATCAGTGGGAGATTGTAGAAAGGACTCTTGTTGCTCTTACTGATGCCACTTTATTGGTTGGACATAAGAAGAGTGTTGCCAAAGAAAAGGGGATTCAACAAAGGACCATTTGATTCCTCACATCATGGGAAAGTTAGTTGATGAGTCGTATGCAACATTGATCACAATGTTTGGGAAATTGCTTTTAAAGAATATACTCACACAAGTGGCGTAGACATTTATCTAGTAACTTGATGAAAAATATTTCCTTGATCAAAGATCACAACCATTGGGATGATAGTGAAGAACAAGTAGTTGATGTCTATCACAATGAATGGATTCTCAAATCCCTGGGAATCCTTTGTGTAGAGTGTTTATCATTGAGAGCACACACCTACCTTTTGAGCAACTCTAGGATGCTTTAATCCAAGAGGAGACAAGGACAACGACAATCATAGCGAGAAATAATGATATCCCAAATTAATCCCTCATCGATAAGGTGAGGACATAAGAAAAGAAGGGAGGATCCAAGAATGGTCACAAGGAACATCCATATTCATCATTACATGAGAAGAAAGACTTGAGTCATGTGAAATGTTTCAAATGCTATAAGATAGGCCACTATGCATCTTCTTGAGAAGAAAAACACAAAGAACAAGTAACATAAGAAGTTTGGAAGGAGTGTAGAGGTTTCTAGAGTGGATGAGTTAGCATCCAAGCTTGAGATAACCTTCTCCATGGTATCATGCCTTTCTACTAATATCATCTTTGGTGTAGAATGGTATTTGGACAATGGAGCATTCAACCACATGACATTCAACATTTTTCAAGAGGAAGAGACCGACATATAAGTGGAGGTAGGTGATGATGCCACATATCTAGCTATTGGAATATGATATGTATATTTCCATATGCCATTAGGTGATGTTCTTGAGTTAAATGATGTTTTGTATATTCTTGGTTTAAACTAAGAATCTTCTTTTAGTTTCAAACATGACAGATCTTAAGTAGGTCACTAAGTTTGATGATAAGCATGCCATCATAATATATTGTAGCAAGAAGGATAGTTGAGTCTTGCCCAAAGGTGTGCAAAAAGGTGGATTTTATAGGTTCCTTGGAGATTCGATGAAACATGGTGCTTTAGTGCATGATTGTGACATGTAGAGAGAGCTTTGGCACAAGATTATGATCACATGCATCATGGAGCATTACCACTCTTAAAGGACAATGTCAGGATCATCGGATTTCAAGATCCAAAAGCGAGGAGGGTGCAAGGGCTATGTGTAAGTTTTAAACCTGTGAAGTAAAGCAATGCATATAGATTCTTAAGCAAAACAGATTTTAATCAATCTCTCATACACATAGTACACAGAGATTTTATACCTTCAACCTTCAACTGGGAAAACCTTTCTTATATTCATTATTGAATTTCACCATTCACCATACAATATATACAATGTTTTTTAGGTATTCCGTAGATACCAAAACCCTAATCCCTTAATCCAGGATTAATTTAGTAAACTGCTAAAAATAGCAAAATCCGCAAAAAATAGCAAAAATCGCCCCCAAAAAAATTTCTGGGCGCTGCCCTGAACACTGTGCATAACCAGGGGGGGCATACCTGCCTCGCCCTGGGACCCCCCTAGGAAAGCGCCCAACATACACGACATGAAGGGCACTATTAGAGGGATTGTCAGACGCAGTTGTCGAACCTGATGCACCCACACACACACATGCAAAGAATATAACACATACCCAACACTATGCACTTGTCAAGCATAAATAGAGGATTTTCCAAGCAATGAACATAAATCAAGTGATATTCTTGTTCTAATTCATTCAAATGTGTGTGGACCTATATCAACTACTTTTTTGAAAAATAACATTTATTATGCATTTATTGACGTTTCCTCAAGAAAGAACGAGATTTACTTTATGAAGACCAATGATGAGGTCTTCAACAAGAGTTTAAAGCTCTTGTGGAGAATCAAATGGGTAAAAATATCAAAGTATTGAGCTTTGACGATGGATGAGAGTACACCTCCAAGGACTTTGATGTATTTTGTAGGGATGTAGGAATCAAGAGGCACTAACAGTGCCTTACAACTTGCAACATAATGGGGGTTTAAAGAGGAAGAATTGATCCATCACAAAAACAATGAAGGCTATGATCCATGACTTGGATTTGCTTGTGTCTTTGGGAAAATGCATGTAATACAATTGTGTAGATTGTGAATAGATGTTGTCATAAATCATTAAAGGGTAAGACACCAAAAGAAGCCTTAACTAGTGAGAAACCAATCTCTACTAGTGAGAAACCACAATGATCTCACATTCATGTTTTTGGTTGTCATATTCATATTCATATATCTGATGAGATGAGAACTAAGTTTGAACACTCTAGTATCAAGTGTATTTTGTTTTGGTACATTGAAACATCCAAGGCCTACATGTTCATATTCATATATCTGATGAGATGAGAACTAAGTTTGAACACTCAAGTATCAAGTGTATTTTGTTTTGGTACATTCTAGCACATTTGATGACAATGGTAAGTAGGGATGTAAGTTTGATGAGGATGGATGGTCTTCAAGTTCCCAAGAGTCTCCCATAGAGATCGTTGAATGCGAGAAGGTGGATGATTTGAAGTCTGATCCAAAGGATAAATCAAGTTTAAATCTAGATCAACATGACCCCATCTTAGAGGTAGAGGGATTAATACCCTCAAGTTTAGCTAGGAAATCGAGATGGCTTACCCAAACATTGAAGAACGTAGATCAAGTATGAGCAACCAAGTCTACTTTTAGGGTTAGTCATCCACCAACAAAGATACCAACTTAACGAGAACTCTCCAAGGTTCTCGTTTTGTTTAGAGGTCGCATTTAGTAGCTATTTTCACCCTTGAATAAAAAAGTGGCGCTACCAGTAGCACTCTTTTTGGGGGGCAGTGAAAATTCCGACTTGTTTGCAATGCAAATTAAACAAAAATCTTAAAATTGACATTTGAATCGAAAAGTGTTGCCACTAATAACATAGTTTTGTTTTTTAGAGTTAAATTATTGTCTTAATTGAAACTGTGATCTTGATAATTGGTATATCAAAGACAAAAAACTAAAAATCGAGTTCTAAATCATTACTTGAAAATTTGTTTATTGATTAATTTTAGTTTTTTTAAAAAATATTAATAAATAAATAAATTGAAAAAAAAAAACTTTGCATATAGGTTTGTTTATAAAATATGAAAAAAAAACATTTAAAAAAGAATTCATAGTGCAATTTAAAATAAAAAAAAATTAAAATTTAAAATCCTTTAAAAAACAAAATAAAAAATAAAAAACAACCACAAGGAAAACTTAAAAAAACACACATGCAAATTAAAAAAAAACTAAATTAAAACTAAAACAAAAAACCAAAAACTAAAAACAAATATAAAAAAATAAATAAATTTAAAAAACAATTAAAAAAAACAAAAACAAAAACAAAAACTATTAGAATTGGTAGCTCGGAGGTACTTCTGCATTGGCGATGCTCAACATACGGAAGTGATCGAGCACACTCTCCCTATTGACTTTATAATGCGTTTTTATAAAGTAACTTTATAAAGTGATTTTATAAAGTGGGTCTTTTAATTTTTTAAATGTAAAGTGACTTTATGATGTTATGAGTCACTTTAGTGACCTCAATGAACGATTAAGTTGTGATCGTTGAACTCATGAGGGCAAGATCTAATCTTGATCGTTAATCTCATTGGAATACCAAGGGTTAGGGCAGTTACATTTCGAAAATGCTTAAAGGTAGCTCACGAGGGAGAGACAAGGCACACTTTTTGAGGAGACTTAGTGAGAGGTGAAGATGCATGATTCCCAAGAGAAAGTGCTAGCTTGGAGGAAGAGCTACAACAAAGGGGGTTTGGCACGCATCCCTAAGAGAGGGATTGACACACAACCCAAGAAGTATTTGCAACATTGTTCTACAGTCCGTACATCAATAATAGGAGGGGTCGTACAACTGTGTAAGCTGGTCGTACATCAAAGGAGGTGCAAAGAAATCAAGGCTGAGTGTTTCAACAGGTGGGCATGATTTCCTATGTAGATATGCTGAGTGTTTTTTTTCTACATTGCTGGCACAAACCCCCTTCCCTCCAAAGGGATGCTTGACCTCCTGGTCTTGGATCGTTTGAGATATTGAGTCGGAGCGACTCCTTAGGTCCCTGCGGCACCCAAAACCACTCTATACACACACACACGGGTCCTTTTCCCCACAAGTGACCACGACTATGACTGTGGACCTATCCTTCCACGATTCAGACTTTGGGGATATCCCAAACTCTTCCCTTAGCTTTTCCCGAAGCGCTCTTCTCTGAGTTTCTGAACTTCCGCCACGCGTCTCCTTAGATCCGCCGACCCCACTATGGTTCGGGTTTTGCGACTTCAAGAAACTCTAGTCCTCTCATTCACGAACCTCCAGACTTCCGATTCCCGAATTCCTTGATCCGTCGCCACGTGCTCCTTCTGCGATCACCGACTGAGATAGAACTGCAACTTTAGACTTCACGATTCTATTTTCGGCAAGCTTCCAAAATTCCCGAACTTTGAAGTGTCAAAACACCTTACAACTACCCTCCACGTAGCACTCCTAGATCTAATGGTCTAGAATCATTCATCTCCCTCCGAAACGAATCTCGTCCACTGAGTTTAGTGAAGACTCTAGGGACTTCTCTCCTCGAAGAATTTCCACCGCTCTCCCTCCTGAGCTTTACTTCTCCTACCTTCTCCCGTTCCTATGGAATCTTAGTCGAAATCTCGATCTATGCACGCCTTGCAAAAGATCCTTTTCCACAGTCAACTCCTCTGTGGATAAATTTGCACTCCTTGCGACCGTCCTCTATCCGCTCCTATCTCTCGTGACTGAAATCACGCTACTCCTCCTGAGCTTTCGAGTCTGAAAACTCTGTCTTGCACTTCTTGCGGACGTTGATGCACTCCTTGCATACATAAGTTTCGTTATCTCTTATGAGCTTTCGAGTCAAAACAGACTCAGTCACGCACTCCTTGCAGACACTATGCACACCTTGCACTCGCTTAATGAAGAGAAACAATTGAAACTTAGCTACTCTTCACAGTTACTCACACATTCAACTATACGAATGCATTCATGGATATAAGAACGAGAAATAACAGAGAATTAAGCATAAAGTTTACCATTCATTTAGACAGATGCATAACAACACACATTTGAGACAATATTCCCCTGATATATTAATTCAACTGAAACTTACATACATTCATACAATATTTCTCTGTATCTCTCAGCTCTTGGCTTACAATGGAAATCTATACATTAGATTTGGCAACGACTGATTAACTATCTTCCATCAACAACCATTTTTCGACAACAATACAAAGATTTATACAAAAGGGACTCGCTTGAGTTCTTCCCTCCAACTACTCTATGCTATCCTATCCGAATTAAATTCTATCAACTACTTAACATTTATTACAATAAATATTGAGTCAGACAGATAAGAGCTCGAGCTCCAGATCTGTACTGCGATACATTCCCCACCGATCTTATGCGATGGTTCAGCCTCCAATCATTAAAGATGTTCATAACTCAAAAAGTTTTGTCAGATATTACATTAATAAATTGATCGTTGAAATTCAAAACATTTCAAAATACGCGCTAGTGCGCCCAACTATCTCCCGCTTGTGCTTTGTTGGCGATGCTCTTGCATCAACTACATTGTTTATTTTGGCATAAATTTCTATGCAGACTGGTGATTGTTTGTGGAGATTTGTTGGTTGTTTTGGTCTGTACAAGCCGTACAGTCTTGACATTCTTCCCTAGATATAATCTGGAACTGTTTGTATAGAGAAGTAATTTGTTGATGTGGAGAGATAGTCTCTGTTTTTATGTTGATATTCTTTGCTGTTGGAAAAGTTCTGAATTTCTTTGAGTTGAATAAAAGTACTCTTTCTCCTCAAATCTGTTCTATTTTCTGAGTCATTCTTCATGGGTTATTACCCAGATTTATGGCACCAAATGTGTGAATTTTCCTACTATTCATGAGTATACCGCAACTATATATATATATATATATATATATATATATCAGATTTATTAGTTATGTGTGTTTCAGCTCAGTCCAATATTTGCATGCTGTCATATTGCTATATTGGTGTACAACTATAGGAGGATGAAACCTATTGTTGATTAAGTGTGGGTTGATATATTTTTAACATGGTATCAAAGCTAGGGCTCTGAAGTTCAGTGGGTAGTTTTGTCACTTGGACAATAAGTGATTTGTTGGGGCATTTGCTTGGAAGAATGAAGGGAAAAGAGGTTCTTTGTCAGGTGGATAAAGATGACTTCCAACATCATGTTTGAAGATAGGTTGGAGGGGATCTCCAACTACCTGCAGTTGAAGGTTAGAATCACAAGTGTTCTCAAGGAGAACAAGTTATGGTTGTTTGTGAACACCGTTGTGCCAGTACCTGCGTCAGATCCCATAGCTTTGGACGTTCATGAAGTGAAGGAAGCCAAGACTCAGAGAATCATATTGGATGGAGTCAGATACCACCTTATTCCACACTTGGCTGAGAAGAAGACAACCAAAGAAATGTGGGATGCACTGAAAATTTTGTATGAGGCAAAGAACGAGAACTGGAAAATGGCTCTTTGGGACAAGATTTGTAGTGATAGGATGGCCAAGGGAGAGCGTGTGGCTACCTATCTCACCCTGGTTGCATAGGTGAAGGACGAATTGACAACTGTTGGAGAAGTTATTCCTGAATCAGAGTTGGTGCAAATAGCCCTCAAAGGCTTCACTAAGGAGTGGGAGGTTTTCATCAAGTGTGTGGTGGGGAGAGAGAAGCTCCCTGACTGGAGCAGATTATGGGATGACTTTACACAGGAGGAGATCCATGATGGATCTCAGGAAAATGCAGCGGATGGTGAAGACAACAAGAACGTTGCTCTTATGAGAAAGAGCAATGAGAAGAAGGACACGAGCAAGGTGAGATGCTTTGCATGTCACAAGACTGGCCACTACGCTAGTCAGTGTCCAAACAAGAAGAGGAAGAAGCCAGAACCAGAGGTGTCAGGATCACCAAAGATTGCAGAGTTTGCTGAGATATATGAGAGGGAGTACTCTCTTATCACTAGTCTTGTGGGCAATGGGTGCCTAGCGTTTGAGGAAATTGAGTTGTGGTTCGTGGACAATGGAGCTTCTCGGCACATGACTGGGATGAGGTTAGTTTTCCTCAGTCTTACCGAGATAGACTCATACTGCAATGTGAATTGTGGAGACGACCCACAACTTGCAGTAAAAAGGGGTTGGAAGGGTTAGATTCCAACTAGAATCAGGAGGTTTGCTGGAGGTTGCCGAGGTATTGTATATTCCAGAGTTGTCTGTTAAATTTCTCTCAATGTAAGCTTTGGATGAGAGTGGATTTGGAGTTGTTTTCTATGGTGGACATGTGTTTTTATATCCCGTGGGAAAAATTGATGACACAACAATGATTCTTGGTGTTGGGTATGAGGGGTTGTACAGGTTGTTGGGTCGATCTATGTTGGGGTCCAGTGGATTTCTGGATTCAGATTCTATGTCGGAGAGTGGGCAGGTTGCACGGGAGAGAGAGTTGATACTGGGGACTCAGTCCTCTCCCTGGACTCTCAGAGGTATTAGTAGGCATGAGTCGATACAGATGATGCTCAAGAGAGCGTGCAGTCTCCTAGGAGCATGTCTTCAGTTCGTGGAGCAACATTGGTAGCAACAGAGGCTTCCAATGCATTGGGAGCAGTGGCTCCCTGTTCAGAGGGAGCAAAGACTCTAGTACATGGGGACCAGTTATGGTAGCTGATGAGTTGGAGACAGATTCTGGTGGTGGGACTAGAAGTACCTCTTTCGCTAAGAGAGAGTGTTAGAATTGGTAGCTCGGAAGTACTTATGCATTGGTGGCACTCAACATGTGGAAGTGACTGAGCACGCTTTCTCCCTAGTTACTTTATAATGCATTTTTATAAAGTAGCTTTATAAATTGATTTTATAAAGTAGCTTTATAAATTGATTTTATAAAGTGGGTCTTTTAATTTTTTAAATTTAAAAGTGACTTTATGATGTTATGAGTCACTTTAGTGACTTAATCGACCTCAACGAATGATTAAGTCGTGATCGTTGATCTCATGAGGGCAAGATCTAATCTTGATCGTCAATCTCATTGGAAGACCAAGAGTTAAAGCAATTACATTTCGAAAATGCTTAAAGGCAACTCACGATAGAGAGAGGGTGCACTTTTTTAGGAGACTTAGTGGGAGGTGAAGAGGCATGATTCCCAAGAGAGAGTGCTAACTTGGAGGAATAGCTACAACAAAGGGGGTTTGGCATGCATCCTTAGGAGAGGGATTGGCATGCAACCCAAGAAGTATTTGCAACATTGTTCTACAATCCGTACAATAGTAATAGGAGGGACCGTACAACCGTGTAAGCTGGCCGTACAACAAAGGAGGTGCACATAAATTGAGGTTGAGTGTTTCAGCGAGTGGGCACGATTTTCTATGCAGATTTGTTGAGTATTTCTGTTCTGTACTATACCATTTCTTTTGGCATGAATTTCTATGAAGACTGGTAATTGTTTGTGGAGATTTGTTGGTTGTCCTGAGACGTACAAGCCGTATAGTCTTGACATTATGCCCTAGATATAATCTGGAACTATTTGTATAGAGAACTAATTCGCTGATGTGGAGAGACAGTTTGTGTTTTTATGCTGATACTCTTTGCTGTTGTAAAAGTTCTGAATTTCTTTGAGTTGAATAAAAAGTACCCTTTCTCCTCAAATCTGTTCTATTTTTTGAGTTATTCTTCATGGGTTATTGCCCAGATTTATGGTGCCAAATGTGTGAATTTTCCTGATGCTATATATATTTCAGATTACTTAGTTATGTGTGTTCAATTCATAGTCCAATATTTGCATGTTGTCATATTGCTAGATTCGTGTACAACTATAGGAGGCTGAAACTTGTTGTTGATTAAGTGTGGACTGATATATTTTTAACAAAAACCAATTAAAAAAAAATCGAACGAATTTGACAAAATTTGGGGGGAGGGCGACCTCGTCCCCCCACTATCCTCCCCTTCACCCCCACTTTCCTTCCCTCCTCCCTTCCTTGCACTACCTGTGTACCTCCTCCCTCCTCCCTCCAAACCCATCGCTTGCTAGGGGATCTGTGGGCGAGGAGGGGGAGGCAGGAGGGAAGGGGATCGATGAGGGAGGAGGAAGGTGGAATGGGGTGGGCATAGAGGGGACAGAGGTGGGGACTTGATTCTCATAATCACTCCCCCCCTCCTCCTCCTCTAATTTCTGTCAATTGTTTTTTTTTTTTTAAATTGGTTTTAAAATTCTTATTTTTATTTTTTAATTGTGTGTTTTTTTTTAATTTGTTTTTGTATTTTTAAGGTG
>ML777670.1:550656-561340 GCA_009831015.1 Picea engelmannii
TTTCCTTTCTTAAGTCAACTTAAAAATATAACTTTTAACTTCTTGACTTTTTCCCCCCCTTCAGTGTGAGACTATGACCTAGTGGGGGTGCCCAGGCCACTGAGTCTCCTCATTACCTCTCTAAGAGGTGGGGGACATTACATAATATATCCTTCTTATATTGCACTAATGTATTATATCATTGATGCAAAACTTTCCATTGTTGATGAGGCCAATGCAAAGCATGTGTGGCAGGATGCTATGGTTGAAGAGTATAAATCGATCTCGGAGAATAATATGTGGGAGATTGTGCAAATACTAGTGGGGAAATTTGTGATAGATTCTAGTTGGCTATACAAGATTAAACATGCAACAAATAGGAGCATAGAGAAGTTTAGGGTGAGACTCATCACTGGAGAATTCTCCTAAAGAGTGGGAAATGAGACTTTTGCTCTAGTTGCAAGGTATACTCCTATTAGAGTCATTGTGTCTGTTGCATTGGTATTTGTTGGCATTTATACAAGATGGATGTAAACACTAATTTTATGAAAACTTTGATTGAAGAGTAAGTTTGTAACGTATCCCAGCCCAACTGAGGTCCATTACGTGCATAAATACTCATAAAATTAAAATTTTCTGCTAACTAATTTCTTGTAGCTTACCAACTACAAATTACACATATATTTAACTCCTATCTTATACCATTAATTAAATGCATCTACAACATGCTAAAAATGACATGAATGCAATTTAAATAACTCAACGCAACAACATATAAATTGTTCTCAAACACAAAGTTAATACAAACAATTAAGCTCATAATGCAACACAAAAACAAGATAAAACACATCTTTTAAAAATGGTTGTGCAACTAACTTCTTAAGACAGAAGTTCCACCCAACCATAGACTTGTTCCAAATCGCAACAACAAGTCACCCCCGAGTTGGGGCTAGCAATCACACAACTCAGAAAATCCCAGCAAAAACAAAAGAGGGTGGTCTCTCACTGTTTACTCATAGCTCAAAAAATCCCACAACCCACTAGTATTCTCCTACAACTATCTCAATTTTCCACCAGCTCTCTTCCTCTCGATCTACCCAACCAAATGAATGCACCCCTTCACTGCTTCCATTCCATTAAGTTTTCCATTCATTTATGAGGGTCTCTCTGGCATAGATAACCAAAAATCTCACTACTGGGAAACTCAAGAGAGCTCATTGCTAGAAAACCTACCAAGAAAATGATAACAATCACTTGTTGTTATAGTGCAACTCACACATGAGTTCACTCTTTATGCCTGGCAACCTGACTCTTCATTTTTCTACTCCAAATATGCTCCAAAATTCATCCTCCATGGTTGCTCCAACTCCAAAGCACTTCTTCCATGTTCTCTACTTGTTCATCCAAAACATGATTGTCCAAAAAGTTGTTGTAACTACCCATACAAATTTCCTCACTTTTCTTCCTTGCTTGACTTACACACTTCCTCAAGCTAATTGTACTCATCCCCCATGATCTCAATAACTATGAGATGTAACTTCTCACACCCACTCTCTTACATGCATTCAATAATTTATTTTGGGAACACTCAATCATAAAATTAGAAGGTCCGTATACCAATAGTAATTTTTAGGAAGTGGGTTGAATTAATAGACATGGGTAATTCCCCCCTTGGATTCTTCATAGAAATTCTCCTAGACATTCCCCTCTCTCGTGGATTAATCAACCCCCATATTTGTCCATGTTCCCCAGTAGATGACATCACATTTTATTATTAAAATTTAGAAATACAATTCACATACACATTGCTTGGTCCTAGCCACACATTATATTTTCATTAAGCATTATTTAAACTGGAGATTATAGTAGGGACGTCACATTCCCCCTCCCATACAATTGTGCATCGTCCTTAGTGCACACTATGCCACAACACACACACACACACATTTACATCACAATACTTTAAGAAATAAATTTATGCTATTTTACAATTCCACCAACAGTTCCAACAAAAATATCATGTTCCTCTCAACCCGTTGACCCAAGGAATGTACCCCCTTCATTGCTCTCAGTGCATTGGGCTGTACCATTCTTTTGTAAAGGCCACAACATAGGTTGACTAGGACTCTGAGACGTGGTTTCAAAACTTTCGCTGCTCAAAATGGAGTCTTTCATTCTTATATTCTATTTTCTTCAAAATTGTCAAACATATGCGGGTATTCTTCCCACATGTTTTCTTCATTATACCATGTAGCATCTTCAGGACCATAGAAGGTCCATTGAAACTTTACCAACCCTATGGATTTGTTCCTCAACACTTTGAATTTCCGGTCCATTATGCACATTGGTTCCACTTGGAAATCTCCTTCGTGTTCCACCTGGATCACATTTTAATCAATTATGTGTTAGGGTAAAACACATATTTATTTAATAATGACACATGAAATACATTATGCACTTTCATGGATACAAACAATGCTAACATGTATGCAACTGACCATATCTTTTCTAAGATCTCAAAAGGTCCACAATATCTTGCTGCCAACTTTGGGCAGCTTCATAATCTTAGCGAACTTGTTTTCGCCTTCACTTTTAAAAATACATGTTTGCCCACTTTAAAATCTCTGGAAATTTTGTTCTTGTCTACATAACTTTTCTATCTATCATGGACAACCTTTAAATTTTTCTTGATCTTTGTCATCTTTTCATTCATTTCCTTCGACAAATCTGGCCCAATAACAACTATGTCTGCTAGATTATTCCAATTTATTAGTGTGTTACCACTTTCTTCCATACAATGCTTCAAGTGAGCTCATTTTCAATGAGGCTTGATACGCATTATTGTAAGCAAATTCCACCAAGTGGATATAATATTCCCACTTTGATAGCTGGTCTATCACATACATTTTGAGCATGTCTTCAATTATTATATTAGTCCTCTCTGTTTTTCCCTTTGACTCTGGGTGATACATTGTATTGAGATTTAAATTTGTCCCAAAGCCTTTGAACAAACATTTCTATAAATTGGATGTAAACTTGAGATCTCTGTATGAAACTATTTCCTTAGGCACTCAATGTAGCCTGCCAACTTATTTTATGTAGATCTTTGCAATGTTTGTTGCAATGTGTGTAGTCTTTATTGGAATAAAATGTGTAGCCTCAGTCAATTTATCCACCACCACCATGATGGAATCATGTCGCTTCACTGTTCTGGACAACTTAGTAAAGTAATAAAATGTACCATGACAACTTCCCACTTTCATTCTGGAATGGATAATGGCCGCAATAACCCAACTAGTTGTCTATGTTTTGTCTTTACTTTTGGCATTCTAAATATCTGGCTATATAATTAGCCACTTCTTTCTTCAATCTGGGCCAAAAATATTAACTTCTTACACTTTCTATTGACTTCTGATATCCTGGGTGCCCAACATAAGACATATTGTACATTTCCTTTATCATTGTATTCTTCTGTTCATTGGAATTCAATGTATACACTTTGATTTTCTACATGAGTTTCATCTTCTTTCAGCTCATAATAATTAAATTTCTACTGAAAATTACCTTGTTGTAATGTTTCTTTTATTTTTATATAGTGTTTATTTGAATTTGCCGCTTCAATAATTTTATCTTTTAGATAAATCCTATACATGCTAATGTATGCAATATGCATCTCATGAACTCTCCTACTAAGTGGATCAACCACTTGGTTTTCCTTCTCTTTTATATGCTTAATTTCAAAGTCATATTCACTAAGGAATTCTAACCATCTAGTTTGTCTGACACTTTATGTGGGTTGTCCAAACAAAATTTTCAAACCACAATGGTTTATCCTTAGCTCAAATTTCCTCTGCATAAGGTAATGTCTCCACATTTTTAATGCATGAATAATAACTACTAATTCTAGATGATGGATAACATAATTCCTCTCATGCTCTTTTCATTTTTTGGACTCATAGCATACCACATGATATTTTTGTGTGAGGACTCCACCAAACTCTTCTTTGCACACATAAGTGCACACGACAAAATCTTCATCTGAATATGCAATATTGAATATTGACGCACTAGTCAATATGTCTTTCAACTATTGAAATCTCTCTTCACACTTGAAAGTTCATTCAAATTTCATTCCCTTCTTTTTCAAAGAAGTGATTGGGCTTGTAATCTTTGAGAATCATTTTATGAATCTTCAATAATAACCAACAAGACCCATGAATGATTTGACATTTGTGACATTTCTTGGCGCATACCATCCTCTAATGGTTTCGATCTTCTTAAGATCAACTGATATTCCATCTCCTGAAATAATATGCCCTAAGTACTTAATATTTTTTTGATAAAAGATGCATTTACTTAGCTTGGTATACAATTTATGCTCTCTTAAAATTTTTAACACCATTCTCAAATGTTTCTCATGTTCCTCCTCTAACTTAGAGTAGATGCGTATATCATTCAAGAACACAATTACAAACTTGTCTAGGTACTCCCTGAACACTTAATTCATCAGGCACATGAAAACTTCCAGTGCATTTGATAGCTTGAATGACACTACCGTGAATTCATAATGCCCATATCTTGTCTTAAATGTTGTCTTTCTCATATCCTCTTCCTTTATCCTCACTTGATGATAACCTAATCTCAAGTCAATCTTGAAAAATATTCTTGCACCTTTCAACTCATCAAATATATCATCAATCCTTGACAAATGATATTTTTTTCTTTATGGTGACTTTATTTAGCTGTCCGAAATCAATATACAACCTCAAGGTTCTATCTTTCTTCTTTACAAACAACATTGGGGCTCCCCAAGGTGACACACTTGGACATATATACCCCTTCTCTAACAGTTCTTCAAGATGCATAGAAAACTCTTTCAACTCTGGTGTGTCCATTATGTAAGGTGTCTTGGACATTGAGGCAACTCCTGGCACCACATAAATAGAGAAGTCAATGTCTCTCTTTGGTGACAATCCTGGAATTTTTCCAAAAACATCCTCCTAATCCCTCAAGACCGAATGGTATTCAATGCTTGTCACTTGTCTAGCACTAGTTGCTTGCTTGGTGCCAGAGTTTTTGTTAACTTTCTTATGCAACATATTCATACTATGAAGTATCTATTCCTGATCCTTCATAGTCCTTTCATTATCTTCCTTTTATCTCCACACTTCTCTATGCAGACTTCTCATAGTTACAGGCTCCTGCCTACCTCTTCTTCCATTAGACTCGGTCTCAACATTTCCCATGTTGACATGAAAAATTATGACCTCCTCCTCATGGTTGTAAGATCCCATGGCATCTTATATAACTCCAATCCTCATATAATAACTAAATTTGTTTCCCTGTACCTTTAATTTTGCAAGACATTTGCATGTAATAACTATTGTTAGCACATGCATACTATAAAATATTTCATTAATTAGATTACAAGTTATTCTTCATCTCAATTTACTAAGAACACAATGCACTAAGTCAAAATATGATTTCTTAGACACATTCCTCTCTGAAACAAATCTCCAACATCTGTATTCATGTCTCATTATGAGTTATGAACGAAAAGTTGTAATTTTCGTGACTCATTGCTATGTTTTTACTGCTACAAAAATTACTTTATTATTTTATAAAAGTTTCAGTCCCCAATTCAAAATTCTGGGTGGATAGATGTCTTCTCCTCCTCAAGACCTTCCCAACATCTATTCTCTTGCCCATAACCGAGGTCCAAACTGAAAGTTATGGTCTGAGAAAGTTTACAATGTTTTTCCATTTTATCTTTATATGCTACAAGTGTCTTCCTTTTCTTCCTGCACATTTTTACATACCCAAATTCAAAATCTGGTTCCATGGTTGTCTTCTATGGTTCACAAGCTTTTCACAGACTACTCATGTGCCACAAACAAACTTCTGAGCAAAGAGTTATTCCCTCTGGAAATAAACCAGTGCCAAAAGTATACCTTTAATTGTTCCATTTGTAACTTTTTCATACGATCTTTGTTTTGCATGCGATATAGCTCGTTGGAAATATCTCTTCGAGTTATTTTATTTAATTTGCAAAACATTATATGATGCCTTCAACATTTATAGTTTTGAAAATTCAAATTCTCAAAAATGTTGTTTAGGGCCTTAAAATGCCCCTACAAGTTGAAAACCTTTGAAAATGGAAAAATTCGTAGAATATTGGTTGTTTTATTGTTATAACAACCTTTTAATTTGCATTGTCAATCTAAAAAAATGGGCCAAATCTAAGCCATTGATCTGCTAATCCCTTCCCAAGCCCGCGGATCAATCCCCACCGTTGATCTAAGCTCCATCGACGATCAACGATCAATGTTTTCCTTTCAATGCAAGCCATATTGCCAAAACTATCGATCTGACCATTTTCCATCAACCCTTTCCTTTGATAACTAACTTGAAAGACATTGTTAAACCAACCAACCCGAGCATCAGCCATCAATCGTCAATGATTCCTCTAGGACGAATGAAATTATTTACCAATTCGTTTGATCTGATCATCGACTATTGACAATTTCTGGGCTGACGTGGCATGACACGTGGGTGTTGACATGGAAACTCAAATGACATGGTATGACACCTGGAGGTTGACATGACATGACACGTCACCAACTCTTTTCTTCATCGATGATTGAAAAAGTCTCTTGGTGTAACATCCCCATTTTTAATCCACGCGAATTAGAATGTGATTTGGGTTAGTGAGCTGATGTGTTGGGGCGAAGAGCCCATATTGGTTTAATATGGCCAGGGGCCAAATGGTATATTATGTGCATTGAAATAATTAGTCAAAATAGTAATCACTAGATGCGATACGAGAACGGTGAAGAATGATGGGGGGATATGATTCCACAAGAGAGAGGGGTCCAAGGGGGGAACCTTCTATTTGTTGTTGAGTTTTCCTAAAGCCAACTATTAAACTCATGTAAGAGGGTGGGTGTGAGGAGTCTCATATCATAGTTATTGGAGAGGATGGACATGAGTACCATTATCTTGGGGAAGAGTGTAAGTCAAGTCAAGAAAGCAAGCAAAGCGAGGAAATTCGTATGGCCAAGGGAGAAATTTTTGGACAGTCACGCTTTTGCATAGAGGACAATTTTTACTTGTAGATTTTGAACAAAGAGAGAGAAGATGAGTGTTGGGAAGAGAAAAAACCATGTTGGGCTTGAAGGCAACCATTGTTGGGATGTGTTTTATGTTGAGAAAGAGGTCCGTGTGCTTGTAAATTAGACTGTAATTCTGTGAAGCATTTTTATGTTCAGAAAATGACTCAAGAGCCTTGTGAGGGCTGTTGTGCGCACTCCTGGAGTAGCTGGGAGGTTTTCTAGTCAACCAGATGCACTGGAGCCCTGGAGGGAAGTGGGAAGGCTTGAGGGATTGTGCAGTGAAGGGGGATCCCATTCCTTGGGTTGTGCAGGTTGTGGGAAACAGATTGGAACCTGGTTTTTGAGGTTGCTCTCTGTGGATAGTGGATAGCCAGAGGCCCAAATCTCTTTGTAGACTCATAACCTCAGCTCAGGAGTGGCTTGTTGTTGAAATAAAAAAAACAACAATGCCTATGGCTGGGAGGTTCATCCTTCGTATGCAACCAATTGTTAGCCTATGGCTTACCTTTACCAATCACTAAGTCTAAATTGTCACCTATATTTGTATTATTCATTTAGGATATTAGTAATATATCTTCAAGTGATGACTAATGAATTAGTTAAGATTGCCTAGCCTAGTCATCTTGCATGATTTTAGGATCTAGAGAAAATCTCTCTATGAGGTGGCATCACCCATTGTACTATAAATATGTAACATTGGAGTGAATAATGGAGTGTTGGCTAGTGAGCATTTTACGCCATGTTGTTGTTCTTCTCTATTTTTTATCAATTGGTATCAGAGCAAGGAAATGAAGAAATATTGCGGCTGATGAGTTTCAAACTCAGCTACATGCCATATCTACATGCTAGATCCATGGATTGCGTCTAGTATTCCCTACTGTAATTTTCAAATATTTCACCGTGTGTCGTGGCTATCGGTCGAAAATGGGAAGACCGTGATGGATTTGTGAAGAAGGATTTGTTAATTTATCTCGTGTGCAAGTAAATCTGTTGAGATATCGTGTTGTTGGAGAAGGAGCCACCATCATTTTGAAATTTCCACTGCTGCACGGAAAATAAAGGATTGTCGCCGCTATGTTTTCAGACACGACAATGTTTCATTGACGTTGTTACATTTGACATCCAATGACGCGCTGAGAAGAGCACAAGATTGAAAACACTGCTTGCTAAGAAATCACTGTGCACAAAATTGTTGGTTGAAGAATCCAAATTTCTGGGAGAGCAACAACCTGAATGGAGAGTAGCAATCCGCTATTGTTCTATTTGAAGCATTTTGTTATAAACCTATAATTTATAGGATCAACTAGTGACTGAAATGTTATCTCTTTAAGTGTTTTTGTTTGTCAAATGGTTTGAGAAAAAGAAAAGAAAAAGAAAAGAAAAGAGAAAGAAAAAGAATAAAAGAGGGCATAAAAGAAATTCAATAGAGCCCCATGCAATAACAATGATTTGGTCCATACCGTTCAAGCATGGCCAAGCTCTTTTAAATTGATGTTTATAGGAGTAGTGAATAAGCTTGGCTAAACTGTTTAATCTTAGCCAAGTGATTTAGGTTAGTTAGTGAATAAATTTGACCAAACTGCCTAATCTTGGTCAGATAACCCCAGGATAGAGTAATTTCTTAGTCCAACAATTTAATATGGGTTAATTGTCATAGGTAATTAGGTTAGAGAATAGGGTAGTTTTCTTTATCTCAATAAAACAAGCATGATGATCAATGTTGAACCATATCTTTGAGGTTTAAAAGGTTTGATGTCTAACCCCTTGGTGATAATAACATGGAAAAGCTTGGGAAAACCCACAATATGCACTTATCCTAAGTTTTTCGGAGCACATATGCCTTCGTGCTCACAGTTAAGCACAATGCATAGATGAACGGCTGGAGAGTGGGCGCCCAGATCTACAGTTGACAAGTATTTCCGCCCCCCCCCCCCCCCCCCNGGGGGGGGGGGGGGGGGGGGGGTCTGGAATCGGAGATAACAAAGGCGCGTATATGAACGACTCAGATGTTCGTGCTCAGATCCACGGCTCAGATTAGATTCCAGACCCCCCGACCGTTCTTCTTTTAATGGTGGGGGGGGTCCGGAATGTGGTTAAATAGTGCACAAAGATCTACGGTCCAAGAGCAGGCGCGCTGATGGACGACTCATATTGTTTTTCGGACCCCTCGACCATTCTTTTTTTAACGGAGAGGGGGGGGTCCGGAATGGATTGTTTTCTGGTGGGCCCCTTATCTCTACGTGGTAGGAATCTATTGGTTCCAAATCCCACTGCCTCCCACGATCTGACATACCCTGTCACCCCATGACATCATTTTCCACATTCTCCCCTAAAGATCATATCTCATTACTCTGTCAGTCCTCTCACCCTGTTACAAATCCCTTCACCATGGTCAAGCCCCAATCAATACCCGCCACGTCACCCAGCCGTATTCTTCAGTCATTGTCACCTGCCATCTCACACTCTAAACGACCCGTTGACCATTTATTACTGGCTAACTTATCCGTTAACCTGTTGATCCGTCTCTCGCACCTAACAAGTATCTGTTTGCTCAAAACTACCTTCACCCTTCATTCCCTCATCATTTACCCTGTCGCCGCACTAGAGAATTTTCCCCGTTTTCCTCTCCATTACAGTCAGTCACCCAAAGTCACAGTCATCCCCGCTAACCATTTTGTTTCACTTGCAGGTATTGTTACAATGATGGTGCCAAAATCAAAGAAAACAGAGGCCGAGGAAAATCCTTTCCTCCCGCCTCCTGTCGACCTCGACAGGATCCATCTGGCCGACAAAGACCATTTAATCGCAGAAACCAGATGCGAGTTCGACTTTGTAGATTTACATTCGTGGCTAAAGGACGTTTTCTTGGACCAAAGTGACGAAATCGGGCTCTGGGAGTCAAACCTTCCCTTATATCTCTTCCCCCAGGTTCACCATTTCCCCGAATTCTCCCTCAAATTCCAGGCTTGCTACCTCCCCGACCAGAGAGCCATAGTTTCTTCATTTGGAGAAACTTTGTTCTTCATTACACCACAAGCCATTGATCAGATGATGCAGATACCCAGAGCTGAATCCACTTCACCTTTCAACCTTGAAATCATCACAGAACTATAACAAAAATTATCATTCCCCCAAAGAGCTCAGATTTTCGAGCTTTTTCTCCCATAGGTCGCTCATCTCCCCACTACAAATCCCCCGTATCCTTCATGTTAATATTATGGTAGCTTAGGGAGGTATGAACCTCTATGATGACCTATGACGAGACTAGAATCCTCCGGAAGGAAGCAAAGAATTGAAGGAAACCCTAGACAGGTTGTCGACTGAACAAATATATTTATATTGAATTTATTGATGCCCAGAAGAAGAAGTCAGCCCAGTTAGACTGGCCAGGTCAGCCCCAGTTAGACTGGCTAGTCCACTATAAATACAGGGCACCAGTTTCATTATTTTTCATCTCAGCAGTTGCAGTGAGAGCAATATCTGCGCAGGCAGTTGCAGGCAGCAGCAGTTTGGTGCGCAGGTTTTCTGGGAGAGCTGGGAAAGTGGTGCGCTAGCTTCTGGGTGGGATCATCTGTTCAGTTTAGTTTCTATTC
>ML777670.1:566053-580735 GCA_009831015.1 Picea engelmannii
ACCTCTATGATGACCTATGACGAGACTAGAATCCTCTGGAAGGAAGCAAAGAATTGAAGGAAACCCTAGACAGGTTGTCGGCTGAACAAATATATTTATATTGAATTTATTGATGCCCAGAAGAAGAAGTCGGCCCAGTTAGACTGGCCAGGTCGGCCCCAGTTAGAATGGCCAGTCCACTATAAATACAGGGCGCCAATTTCATTATTTGTCATCTCAGCAGTTGTAGTGAGAGCAATATCTGCACAGGCAGTTGTAGGCAGCAACAATTTGGTGCACAGGTTTTCTGGGAGAGCTGGGAAAGTGGTGCGCTAGCTTCTGGGTGGGATCATCTGTTCAATTTAGTTTCTATTCTTTTGCTTGGTGCATTTAGCCTCTCTTGGCTATTGATTGCAACCATAATTCTCTTCTCGGTCAAGGTCAAGGTGCTCGGAGGGTGGCTTAAGGCCTGTAGTTGGGTGACGAGGGTATCGTCAATGGTTAAACAAGCACAATCCTCTATATTCTAACACTTCATTCCTGTTCTCAGTGAAGGGAAACCAGGTCATCTTGTTGCTCTGCGCCCTGCTTGGGTTTTTTTTGGATCAATGGGTGGATGAACCCATATTGGGTTTTCTGTCCATCTTCTCCACAGATGAGAAACCCACCACTCAGTTCAACTACAACACCTTCCTGACAGACAACATTCATGAGCAATTCTCAAATTTCACCACAAAAGGCATGTTTTAGTATTCCTCAATACTGGCTTACATGTTCATATTCTTTCAAGCGGATAAATTCTCCTTTTAGATGCAGAAAATGGACAAGGATGGGAGGCCACAAGAGGTGACAACGTGGACTTCGTTGCTCAGACACAACTCTACAGAATTCATTTTCAAACAATTTATCGAGCAGTTCTACCATCCCGTGGTGAGCATGCTCAGTGGCAGACCTGAGCCGAGAATAAATGAGGAAATTCAGAGGATCTTACACCTTTTAGAAATTGAAAAAATAGGAGACTGGTATCTCTACCAGGACCACACAAAGATCAAAGTGTATGGGTGTGAATTGGCTCCATAAAAGTTACCCAAGTATCTGCCCGTGAGGATATTTTCCCTGGAGTACATAAGGCAAATGATCAACTCAGATGACATACATTTTGTGTCTCTGAAGAAGAAACAACAACTCAGAATCAAAGGGCAGATTGGGTCTTTCATTTGCGATAGCCGAGGCACTGGAGAGAAAGCAGATAGACTGTTAAAGGAGATGAAGTTTTTTGTTAGCTTCATATGGCATTATGAACCCTGCGGGATAATTTCAGAGATGAGAGTTAAGAATAAAAATATCCCATATGTCCACACATCCAAGATTGAGATAGAGAAGTTCTCCAACCAGACAGAATGGGAGCCAAACAATCTGGTTGAGACAGAACAACAGGACCTTTCGGTCACTATCTCACAGACGACTACACCACAGGTTCCCAAGGAGAAAAGGCCCAGGAAGGACACTTCACCTTCCATCACTGAAGTATCGTCTAAAGAGTTCCAATTACACACCAAGAGGCCAAAATCAGTCAGGTAGCTGACACGGCTGGTGAAAAGGGAATTCAATCCACTACAACTATAGAGGTTGATCGGTCGCTCCTTAGTACAAGCAACAAACAAATCATGACTACAATGTTGCCCAAGAAGCCTACAGATACTCCACCCGCCAACCAACCGAGAAAAATATGACTGAAATTGAGTATTTTTGAGAAGTATGATATGATCAAAAAGAAAAATCAGACGCTGACCAGCAACACGTATGCTTAGTTCTGGAAGCAAACGTCAATTGCACAACACAGGCTGTTGTCTGCATTCGACATTGAGAAGGGTAGAATGCACATGGCGTTTCTGCAAGCACAGGTGCCAGACCCAAAAGTAATCATCGATTACAAAAGGGCAACATTCAAATTCCAGACTAAAGATGTGCATCCAGCTGACCAAATGGATTTGCACAGGCAAACTGGAGAAATGGTTTTCTCCACATTGGCACATGCTTCTACTGCTGCCTCCAAGTTACAGGTATCTCTAAGCAATGTCCAGACGCAACTGAAGTTAGAAAAAATATCATGCTTTGCCAATGATAACAGGATTAAGACGTTGGAGGAACTGGTCCTCAAGATCGGATATGATCCCTCGAATGTGAAATCCATCGAGGAGATGCTCAAAAAGAAAAATGTTGATATATCATCTTTGAGGAAACAGTTGAAATTGCCACCAATAGAATATTCACAGGCAAAGGAAATAACATAGACAAAAGGGGAAAATGATGAGATGCTCAAGTTGATCATGGAGCATAATGCACAGTTGAAGGAAATGGAAGCGGAATTGGAAAAAATAGTGAAAGAGAAGGAGCAGTCAAAGCCCATGGAAGTCATTCCACTAAGCGCAGTTCCACTCACAAGAGTGAGCACAATGTCTATAGCAAAAATTCCCTCGGCAACTCCACTGACAGCTCTGGTGAAAACAGTTGAACTGGATAAATCCATGGAAGAGATGAATTTGCAAGAAACAGAGATTAACAGACTGAAAAAGGAGATTGAGAACCTTTAGGAACTCAAATCTTCCTTTCAAACCAGATACTCCAAGGAGAAACAAACTTCAAACAAGCTTAAATAGGAATTACAACAACTTCAAAAGAAAACAGTGGCTGGCAAAACACTTGTTGAGGTCAAAGAAAGTGTCTAGATGGATATCACCAAGTCCATGAATGAAATACGACCGATGATACAAATCATGTTCGAAAAAAATGAGCCGGTGCAAAGAAGTCAGCAAGCTATCGAGAAGATACGAGCAGAACTGGGAGAGATGCCCATAGAAGCTACTGAGATCATCAAATTTCTGAATTCCAAAACCAGAGAGGAGCTAGAAGAGTTGAATATTGAAGATAGAACAAAGACCATCGTTGAGGTCAAGAGGGTCCTGACCAAGAGAGGACTGATGCTACAGCTAGAGGAAAAGGTCCAGACCATGGACGCAGGAGTGAAAAGATTTTTTAGCAAGATCGAAGCTCTGCAGAAGAAAGGCCTTCCTGGTTTGAGAGTTATAAATGACAAGTTAATGACGCTTGCCGATTACAAAAAGAAACTAGCCAATGTGGCTAAGGATAGCTCAAAATTATCAAGAATACAAGGCAATATCATGGGCAAGGCATTCTTAGATGCTTTACAGTTAGACATCAGTATATAGCATGAGATCAGGTACATCTTCATCATCAAGCCAACTTTTTCCAAGTAGACAGAGATGGATGAAGTATACCGAAGATTACTCAGAGTCAGCGTTCCTAGTAACCTTCGATGGGAAGAGCTTTGCAATCTGATCGAGTAATCAATGAGGTGTCCAAGCCTAGTTAGCTATCCATTCAGACGAGGTCGTGCAGAGGCCTCACGAATGGTTCACTCCAACAATCAACATGAAGTTTCAACACATCATCAAACAATTTCCTAAATTTTTGTATCTTGTTAAGTTAGTTAGCTAAATTTAGGTTTGCCACGTCCTGATCTTTGAAGTACTGAGGGTTGATTTTTACGCCCTGCAAGCTACAAAGACTGTAATTTTTATCTAGAGATCTTCCAGTAATATAAAGAGTCGTTTCACATAATTCTTGCGTGTTATTCATTGGTGATGTTTTCTTTTCTATGTTAAATGTCCTTCTTGCTCAGTTGTCATATTGTTTTCTAATCTAATCTTTTAAAAGTAATGCATGTTGCAGGATTTATATTTGTATACCTTGTTTTCCGACTTTGAAAGGTTTTAATGTTTATCTTTTGATATTACAGTGAAGAAATTCTTAAATGCTTCTTCATTTTAATTGATATTATCATATTTTCTGCTATTCATCACTTTATTGCCAAAGAATCCAACGAATGCATTATCTTTCCCTATGAAAAAAATCTTTTGTTTCTGGTTTAGATTTATATCTTTATAATACAGACCCCATAGCCCAATGGATGCGTAAAGTCTCTTCAGCCAACTTAACAAAAACAACAAACCAGTCAATCTTATTTTATTTAACTAGCCTAATATCTTAAAGTTAAAACAGAGCTAAATCATACAAAGAGATCCCTCTCTGAAACTGGTAGGGCTAGATTATAGTTTCGAAGTGGTTGGATAAAGTTACCTCTTGTAAATTTCTTCTACCCTGACAACCTCTGGGAATTTACAGAGCATTAAAACATTCAATATGAGTCTTGCCGGAGTTGACTATGGGTCATGATGTGCCTCGATATGGCCAACCAACCATCTCTTGTCCTCCTGCCGGCTGGTGGGTAATATGTTCCCGAGTCATCGCTCTGCTGCGTCTGGCCCATTGTCTAGACATCGACATGAAGGTAGAGAGTTTTTACAATGTACACTCGCGCACTGGTCCTTCTGATCAATTGCAGGGTATGGTGGCTCGAAATTGAATTGGCTTCACCATGGAGAATACAAGAGCCACTACTTATCAGTTTTATGGCTTCACGTCTTCTGGAATCGGCATGTTGGAAAGAACCTAGCTCTCTATCCATATAATTAAAGGCACAACATTTTCTTTCAGTAGAGGAACAAGAATTACAATTAAAGCCAGTGTTGAAGAGGCCACTTGCAGATTGGAAGAAGAAGCAAAGATCCTTCATTTATCACCCACCTGTCTGAGTCACGGATCTAAAGCAAGGAAGACATAGATCTACTGTAGCGACTGTTCAAATATCTAGTGATATGAAAGATCTATATTCGTTTCTTTGTCTAAGAAGAATTCGATTTGAGATGCAGCGGAAGCATGGAGCGAAAGTAAGAAAGAGAACAATTTTGAAGAACACAACTTCACTGCAATAGCTACATGCAGATCTGCTAAATATCTACACCTCTTGGATGCGATCTATTCATAGTGATCCATTTCCTGTAGCGATTTACCTCATCTGCATACAACGATTTGTTCAACGAGATCTGGTGCGATCTGCATATCTCATCTTGACCGGGTATACGCGTTTGTGATCTGAATTAATCCGGGATATAGATAGCCTGTGATCTACTGCATAGTGAAATTATTTAAAATCTCAACAATATAGTGAGTAGTAAAGACTCCTCAATGATCTGCATAAAATCTCCAAGAAATCGATTTCATTTTCCAACAGTATGCCTCAAATTTATCAAGGATTTGATCTAATCTAATCCTGGTTATGGGTGCCACTAAAGGTAATCGATGTTAGAGTTTGATTCTGATGAGCGATTGCAGTTAGAGATCGCAGTTGTGTAATAATTGCAGGTAATCTGAAATTTGGCCGGATCAGGAATCTATGTGCTTCTCAACGCTTGAGGGATCGAATTGGTCATAATCGAACCATGTGGAGGAACAACAAACTTAAATCATTGTCTATAGGAAGCTATGATATCTGATATGCACATCTTCCTCAGAACCTTGATCTGGTGCAATGGATCGCTTATCCATATTTCTACAAGGCTGCCAATTACATATCTCTCTAAATTTGTGTTCCATGGGAGGATTGATGAATATCGCTGCCTTGGATGCTCAAAGCATCTTCATGTGATCTGCTGCCTCTCAACGCAATCTGATTGCTCTCCTCATATATGAAATCACCAAAGGTTTTCACGCTTGGCGAAGTTTTCATGATTGGCGGCTTAAAGAATTAAAGCTCATTTTTTTTTCCCTTCCTATGGAAATAAAACAAATAAAGTCATGCATATAAGAAACATACATACAAGCTCTTTTAAAAGTTGCATTGTAGTATTTTTGAAAGAGGAAGATTTGATGTGGTATAATTTTGTATTCAAGGATTTGGTCTCTCAATTTTTAAAGGCTTTGGGATTTTAGGAGAGATAATGACACTTGTAAAAGTTGGTAGCACTTATCATATGGAGAAATTTGTAGAATGAGAAGAAGGAATCTTCATCTCAAAGCGCCATTGAAATTTTATATTGTTGATGAAGATAATTCTCAAGCACATATGATCAAACACCTATGAAGATAATTCTCAAGCATTCAAGTCGTCATCCACATCAACAATGGACAAATCAAAGTATTCGAACTCAACACATCATGGAGCATTTGAAATTCAATTGTAACTTGCAACAATGTTTGTTGTAAGATTACTTGATCGAGTTGAATTGTACTTGCATTAGTTTAATAATGAAATCAATTTAAATTGAGTTGAATTTCTTTGTAATTGGGTGCATTCTCGGCTGAGCCCAACACCCAAGAGTAATTTTGAGTCGAAATTGACAAGGTTGAGTACTTTAACTCAAATCATTGTAAACATTACTACTTTGGGATGCATTTTCGGTGGTAACCAACATCCTCAACTTCCTGGAATCAAGTTCAAGCAAGGCAAGTTGAAGTGAGCGTGAATAGAAAGCGAGCATGAAGTTCAAGTGAGCGATTCAAGTGAGCAAGTTGCAAATAAACCTTCTTCTATTGAGCCTTCTTCTGAAATCTAGTGTTTTAAAATGGCTCGAAGTCTCGAATTATTAGAGTTAGTGAACACTCTAATAAACACCACTGAAGACAACATAGTGACATTGAACAAATAAACTCTTCAATCAGTGCTAACTTGTTTGCAAGTGACACAAGCTAAAGTTAGACTTCTTCAATCTCTATCCTAGCTATTGAATGATGAGTTGATAGATCTAAAAAATCAACAGCCAGTGAAGTGTTCTGAACTAGTTTTTGTTCAACACAACCCTTTCTATGATGATGATGATGATGATGTTTTTGATCAAAAGTCAGTGAAGGAACAACATAGTGATACAACTTCAGAATTAGTTTCAGATGAAGTTGAATCTATTCATGAACCTACATTTCAAGAGTTTTCTTGTGATTTCAGTGAAGAAAACCTTTCAATGATGCATCAACCTATAGTAAATCCACTTCCATAGATTTCAAAGCAACAGGTTCATAATAATCTTTCCAAGCCCATCATCAGAACTTGGGAATAAATTATCTACAACAAGAATAGAACAGGACTTGGATATGACAAGGAAGTTACCTTTTATATTCCTGATTATTCCAGACCAATTAAGTTCCAAAGTGTTGGATTCCTTCAAGAAGCTTCAACTTCACCTATTCAAGTTCAACATCAAAATGATAAGTGCAAACATTGTAATCGAGTTGGTCACATGGAGAATCAATGTTTTGATCTCCATCCTTGCCAGCATTGTGGCAAGAATAACCATTCTTCAGACAAATGTTCAATGCTGAAGAAACCTGCAAGATTGAAGATTCACTATGAGTGGATTGATCCTTGGAAATGGTCATCAACAACGAAAGGATTATATAAGTCTTACCGTAGAATTCAATCTCAAGTAAAGAACAATCTTGTATCACATAACATTTTTGTACCTCACATAAGTGGTCCCCTTATGACATAGCTTTCGAGCATGGCCCTCACGGGATGAGATAACATGTGGTTTTTTCTGCATGCCCATTTTTTGTTGTACTCAAATGGAACAAGTATGGTACTCTCTTGAGCCTAGAAGGGGGGAGTACAATGATGTAACTCTCATGCATATTAAGGGGGGGAGTTCAAAATTCCAGTGAAGATGGTTCATGAAAACACTTGTGGTCTCTCCTTTCAGCGGACAAAGGGGAGAATTGATTATGGAATTGAAGATGGTTGTCAGACAGAAAGTTTCGACAACAACAAACATCAAATATGTCAGATGGGCATGAAATTTTCCAAATGGCCAGCTGCGGTCTGTAGATGATAGACTTTAGTAGAATTATGGTTCAATAAGTTTAAGTTGAATCATATAGATTTTGAGAGCAATGATGTGAACATTTGGTTCACATAGATGGTTATTCAACCTAGCAGAGGCCAAGAGGATCCTTCTGCATTGCATCTTGGCATTTGATTGAGTTGTCAGGCATTTTCAGGGATGTGTCAGACTAGAAGCTGATTCACTTCTCTTGGTTCACTCTCATCAGATTGGAATTTACATTAAGTAAACAATTTGCATGCATCCTGGCTCACATGATTACATTGTAAGATTTTCCAGAGATGGCAGGCTTTGACAGGATTATGGTTCAATGACTTGCAATTGAATCATACACATGATACATTGGGATGTTGTAGGACACCTAAAAGTGTTAAGATTGGTTAGTGGTTATCCAAAAACCATCAGATACATGGTATCAATTGGTCAGTGGTTATCCCAAACCAAAGATTCAGAGAGCACTTTCAGTGATACACTGATAGTAGAGTGGTGATACTACATGTTCACCAATTAGCAGAAGGCATCAGATTCTTCTAGCTAAAATACTTGGCAAAATGATCAAATTGTCAAGCAACCAGGAAATGTTCAGATATAGCAATTGTTTACTTCCATATCTCAACTCTCTTCCATTTCATTTCAAATGAACATGATCAACATCCAGATTGGCGGTTTTTTAGGCAGTTCTTCATTGAGGCTCAGCACATGAGTTTTAGTATGAAGACTTGGAATTGATACCAGTTTATGCTTTATTGCTAGTATTATTGATCGGACTTGTGATTGAGGGGGGGATTTTTAGCGTATGGCTTACCTTTACCAATCACTAAGTCTAAATTGTCACCTATATTTGTATTATTCAATTAGGATATTAGTAATATATCCTCAAGTGATGACTAATGAGTTAGTTAAGATTGCCTAGCCTAGTCATCTTGCATGATTTTAGGATCTAGAGAAAATTTCTCTATGAGGTGGCATCACCCATTGTACTATAAATATGTAACATTGGAGTGAATAATGGAGTGTTGGCTAGTGAGACTTTTCCGCGATGTTGTTGTTCTTCTCTATATTTTATCACCAATTGGTTATCTATTAACATATAAATTCTCTGTTGTATTTATTATGATATTCTTTTGTGCAAATGGTTTATATGGATATTATGTATTTGTTGTTTGCTTGAGCAGTTACATTCATGTTTTAATATATGTTGTTAGATGAATTTAGAACCATGGTATTAGTGAAATGGTTAAATTATGTGTGATCTATAGCTGATATGCTACATGAAATTAATAAGCATAAAATCTTATGTTTAATGTGTATTCCGCACGTAATGATTCTCAACTGGAGGTTGGGTATGTCACAATATGGTATCATAGCTACTAGTTCAACAATGGACCCATATGGGCCAAGAACTAATGAAAATTTTTACAAATTCTCTGTTACAACTTTGTCTCTATGAATTTGGGGAAAAACAATGAAATATTAAAGAGAAATTCTCAAATTCATGGGATTTATTTTTTGAGTTTAAATGAGTTTGAACATTTTTGGAGGTTTAATGGAGCTGATCTGTAGAGTTGCAGAGTTAAATTCGACTTGGAAGGTCGAAATTCAAGTTTTGATGGTCGCCTATAGAAGTTAGATATAGTTAATGAATCGAAGACCGAGATCGTGTTTGATATTGCGATCGACGGTTGAGATTCATCATTATAAATTTTAAAAAATTCATAAGGTTTCGATCGTTCAAAAGGTTGAGTAAATTAACGCTCAAGGTTCAATTCGACGATTGGGAAAATGAATTAGATCGATGGTCTATATTCATTTAGGTCATTGAGAGGTTGAAGCAGAATAGATGACCAAGATAATCTTGAGTGAGAAATGGACGGTCCCGATTCACATGGGTTTTTGTCGAAATTTTCCAAGTGTTGAAAATTTTCCAAGAGAAATGGCCAACGATCGATGGTCAAGTCAAACGAAGAAGCGAAAAGTTTTATTTGGCCAAAAGAAATCTTCAATAACTGATGGATGATGGTCTAACATCGTTAGAGTTGGATGAGGTTTGGTAAATCAACCACCGATATTATTTTTCCATGGGAGATTGATGGCCCAGATTGATTGGAGAATGATCAAAAGTTTTCTAAGTATTGAAGTTGTCCAAGGAAAATCGATGGTCGATGGTCAGGTCAGTTGAATTCAACAAATTGTTGGAGTCAAGAAACATAAATCTTCGATGGATGATGGGCTGATGGTTGGGCATCGACCAAATTTGGTGAAGTGTTTCAGTCGCCAATGAAAATCGGTGACGACAGATGGACGAGTGTCGACTGATTCGACGAACTGTTCAAGTCGTCCAAGAGAAAAAGTCGATGGACGATGAAGGAAATATGGTGATGATGTTTCATTCCATGCAATCATCTATGTGTCATGCCATGCCATCCAAGTTGACACCTCAAGATGATGTGTCATTCCACACCATCATCCACATGTTATGCCACGTCATCTCAGAAATGACCGACGATCGATGACCGCGTTAGTCGAATTGGGGAAGTGTATTCGATAGTCATCGGGGACCGTTTTGACGATGATCAGACGTCGATCGGCTTAGTGAGGATATCCATTCGCCAATGGAAATAATTGACGATCGATACCCAGGTTGGTCCGTTTAGCATCGTGTGCAAAGTAGTTGTCAATGAAATGGGTCGACGATCGATGATTGGGTCGACAGGTTGGGAAAAATGTTGTTCTCACCAAAGGAGAATGCCGATGGATGATGGTCAATGGAGTGCAGATCAATTCTCATATTCCATGTGATTTGAGATCAATGAATTAGATTTAAAAATTGTTACAACAGTAAAACAATCAATTTTATGCAGAATTTTGTGGTTTTTGAAGACCATTATCTTACAGGGCAATTTTGAGGGCCTATACGACGTTTTTAGCCAATCATAACACACAAAAACAGAGTAGATTAAAGTACATTGTGTCTTTGTATATCAAATAAAATATCTTGAGATCTTTCCAACGAGCTAAACTGTTCGCAAAATAGAGATCGTATGAGAAAGTTACAACTGAACAATTAAAGTAAAATTTAAGCACCAATTTATTTTTGGAGGGCATAACTCCTAGCTACGAAGTTCGTTTGAGACACAAGAGAAGTATATGGAAATCTATTGAACCATAGAAGACAACCATAAAACTATAATTGGGATCTAGGTATGTAAAAATGTTCCTGGAAATAAATAAGACACATGCAACATACACAGATAAAAATGTAAAACAAACAAAACTTCTGCAGACTGTAACTATCAGTCCGAAGCTCGGTTAAGGGTGGAGCTTGGAAAACTCATTCAAGAGGTAGTAATGGACATACCCAATTTAGCTCTGACAAAATCCCAAAGGATTTGGTGTAGGGATGCATGAACATGGATAAAATTGCTAAGCCAGAAGAAAACCCAAAGGGCATAGTTGTCATTTCCAGATTGTTGTAGTTTTTTACTGGAGCATTAGTTTTACAATCTGACAGTGTTAACGGTATTATCTATGTCATGTTCCTTTTTCCCTAAAATAATTAACTCTAATGGTGGCCAAATTCGGTTTTTGAGATTACTTTTCATTTGGGAGAAGGTGCACAAAAATGGGTAATTGACAATAACTTTCTGCTCGTTGCTCAAAATTGAGCAAGGAAGTAGTCATTGGAAAGCTACTGGATAGTAGAATCCAAATATATATTCATAATTTAATTTTGATCCAAGGAATTATCAAGGAATAAGAAGAAAGGTGTAATACCCCTATTTCCCCCTATCTGTAATTATAAGTGTTATTAGGGAAAAACAATCAGCCAACCCGTGGGTGATCAAGGATAAACAATGTACCTTGATAGATTTTGTAATATATATATATATGTGTGTGTGTGTGTGTGTGTGTGTGTGTGTTTGGTTTTTAATAAAATAAAGAATGATGAGTTACTTCTGAAGGGATGGCCTTCACAGGTTACGATGTCATGAGAGGAGTGGGCAAGAGGGAGACCATCATTGTTTTGATTGAATATGATAGGAGGTACCCTGCGTAATTAAAATGATATGGATTCGAACTGTCCTCAACCTTAGAAACTGACTATCATTCAATATAGTAGTTGGAATAATTATCGAAGGAGTTAAGAATGGATGGGAAAGTACCTTTAGGAAGTTTCTGGCACGATCCACAAGGTCCCGAGGGAAGAAGACAAGAATAAAAGGGGGAGAGAAAGGGTAGGAGGACTTACTAGAGAAACACCTTGCAAAAATCCTCTCGTGACATCGTATCTTGACTCAGGGGTGGCTAGTTGTAGTGGAGTTTAACACAACCTTGCCTATGGTTGGGTGGAGAGCGGTTCTCTCTACTACAATACTCAACATATCTCAATTTTATATAGATAAATGTCTCGTCCACCTATGTGTATTGACATGATTATGTGTATCGTTAAATGAAGAACATAATATTTAGATGTAACCATTTGGGTTGCAAATCAAATTGCGTATTCTGGAGACACCAAAAATTGTGCATAATGTTTAATTTCGTGAAGAGTTTTACATTCTTGCTTGTGAATACTTCATGTCTTGTGAGAATTATTTATGAATGTATGCCTGTGAATAAAACTGTGTGCCTGGTATATAGGAAATGATACAAATATTTATGGCTTTTATGCACACATATAATTCAAAGTCTCTGTACTAACTTGAGGGGAGAGACGTCCCTACTCACTATGTGTATCGTTGTAATCCTATGGAATATGAATATACTCTCATGCATATATATATATATATATATATATATATATATATATATATATATATATGATCTAAAAATGAAGAAGACTTGAAAAACTTGAATAAATATGGCAAGTGAAATGTTATGTGTTTAAAGCAACCGGATCAATTTGCAACACATAAATTTAAGGATTACTTATGTAAAATACACATAGACAGCAGCATAAAACATTGAACATCAGCACATAAACACAATAACTTGATAAAAGAGTTCACCCCTCTCCGGGCTACATCTCCTGGTCCAGCTTCCAATGGATCATTATTATTAAATTGCTCAAAGTGCTCAAAAACATGCCTTACAATGCTCAAAATGACAAACCGACTGCTCCAATGGCTTCCCAGCGTCCCAAAACCCCTGTCTGGGCTCTTTCGGCACCTGAAACGGTCGAAAAATGAAGAAGTTAGCCTCCTTGAAGTCTCCCTCTTCAACTTTGCTATCTCTGGTTCTACAAATCACACCCTTGTTCTGCAAAACTGGTTCACACGCTCATTTAAGCGTAAAAACTTGGCACCGGGCGCAACCGCGCCAACGGTGCAAACCGTAGGACGGTTAAGGCGCCTCCAGCCCCTAACCGCCTCGGCACTCGGTCATATGGCCATGGGACCGCGCGTTTGGTTACAAAGTGGTTAAACCCGTTTTAAAACCGTATAACCAACTCGCACACCAAACCGCGCGCAACATTTAACATGGTCACATGTTACGGTTTTATGTTACAATCCGCGCGCAAACATTTGATACACAATACAATGCATAAACTTTGGTTCAATACACTGCGCGCATATGTTATATAACATATGGTTATAACATATGGTTTATACGTATGGAATATAATATGGGTCGGGGCTAAGCCCCGACCCGCCCCCTTTTCAAAATAATACAACCTTCAAACTTAAATACAAAGGCGCCAACCCATATGACAAGGAACAATGGGCGGCATAGTGGTTAGCAGAGGCTTTACAAAGTTTATGTTATGGGAGGTCCAGGGGTCGAACCCCGTGGACTCCCAAAACAATTTTACATATAAACATAATGACCAAAGAATGAGCGACACGTGGCGCCCTCGGGTTGGGCCACGTGTCCTCATATTATTTGCCCAAAACGGACACGTGTCAACACTGTATTTGCCAACAAACAACCAACCAGCTGCTGCCACATCACCTCCGTACGGTCTGTACGGTCCTGCCACGTCACTGTACAGACTGTATGGACTGTACGGACAGGTACAGTCAGCATCCCAAATTTTTCCCTGTTTGGCTTGGCGGACAGATCGCGATATCTCCTCCATACGGACTCCGTTTGTGAAAGTAAATATACCGTCGGAATCAGGAAGACGAGACGGACGCAATGGAAATGTTTTCGTCTCATTCCGAGCACTTTGAAAATTGAGCAAAATTTGATCCCCTGATCACACCTCCCCATTGGGAAGATTTTGGACCTCCAAAAGACTATCTCAGTCTATGTGAAGATGAGGGTATAGTTCCCTCACCCTTCCAACCTCAATCCACTTGGCCTTGCTTGGATTCATCCCCTTAAGACCAACTCGCAAATACTCCACATTTCCTCGCTTCGAAGTTCACATCCTCCTGTCAAGTATGGTGTCTTCCTGCAGTTCTGTTAGATACTCTGGAGAAAAATCATCTATGGACGGAATCTGAACATGCTCTCCTTGATCATCAATCAACGGAGGCTCATACAACTTCAAATTCTCAACATTAACAATTGCATACATCTACATATATGGAGGCAAATCTAAACGAAAAGCATTGTTACCAATCTTGCCGACAATTTTGAAGGGACCATATCGAATTGGTTTCAACTTTTTACCTTCTCCTTTAAGCCTCTCCTTGCTAATGTAAAGCCACACTTCATCACCAACTTCGAAACTGTGATCAACACGATGCTTGCCATGTCTCTCTTTGTACTTGGCCTGACTCTTTTCCAACTACTCTTGCACCACCTGATGTATCGACTGAATTTGTTCAATGAACTTCTCTGCCCGATCAATATCATACTGCCCATCAACAAAAATATCTTTCCCAAAGATGAAATCTAAAGGTGACTTGGGCAAATAGCCAAAACATGTCTCAAATGGCGACGTTTGCGTCGAAGAGTGCTTAGCTCGATTGTACGCATGCTGAACGTAGTGTAAATGTTC